>VXAB01011358.1:409259-478416 GCA_013399175.1 Odontophorus gujanensis | reverse complement strand
TTTTCTGTTTTGACAAAGGGCCGTGGTAAGGCCCTTCCTGGCATCCAGAGGGATATAGCTTTTTAATGTTTGTGACTCACGAGGGTTTGGAGGCAGTACAGAATGCTGCAAGAACCCAAACTCCTGTACAGTGAAAGCATATGGGCCGCAGAACGCTATGTGTTCTCTCAGTTTAGGTTCCCCCCGCTCTTCTTCCCCCTCCTTTTTTCTTTTTTTTTTTTCTTTTTTCTCTTTCCTTTTCTTTCCCTCCTCACTGGAAAAGTGAGCAAAAAGAAAAAAGAAAAAAAAAAATTGGCCCAAGTGGCTGTGTGAAATTCTGAACAACAGTGATGATTTACAATAATTTACATCTTTGGATTGCATCACGGTCTTGGGTCTGCTTCACATTTGCTGGGTGGCTGGATTCCTTCTGTTTCCCTTTTTCTCCTTGTCTTCCTCTCCTCGTGGGTCTGTAACTCATTGTGAGCAGCAGTACCTTGCGAAGGTCGGCTGGCAGGCGATCCTGGGCCGTGGATCCCTCTGCACATCTGCTCCCCTGCCTGCCTGGTTACCTGCCTTCCTAACACAGCTCCCTGATAGGCACTGCAAGCCGAGGGCACTTAGGTTGCTTCTCTACCCGGGGCCAAACGTTGTCCTTGGAGCTTCAGGAGCGGTTGTGCTGTGCTCTCAGTGATACCTTCAAGTGCAGATAGCACTGGGATTGAACACAGGCATTGCATAACGGGGAGGGTTTGATTGCCCTTCTGTTAATTGCTTCTTATAGCTCGTGTTCAGGAGGGACACAGCAGACTTCGGCTTTTGGGGAGACTATAAATAACTTTATTTGGCAGTTAATGTTAACACTTAGTTTTAAAATGAAACCTAAATTTGATGCACATGTAAGGTTTAAATGCTTCGTATCGTATGTGTGCATGTGTGAATAATATCTTTTATATACTTAACATATTGTAACTTTGACTTTGATTGTGTAATATAAGTCTTTACTGTACCAGTACGGAGCGGGTTAACAAAAGCGGTATTTTTTTGTTTATAATAGGGGCTTTGAAATAAATTGCAAAATGCTGTGCATAGTAAGGAATAATGTGCACAGACAGTGTGTATTAGTAGTCTTGATTTGCTCGCTCAGATTCAGAACGAAATTGGAAACATCTTGGAGAAAGTATCTTATGTTTTTGCCTCTCTGGACGCGGTGTCGGGGGCTGTTCTCCTGAGCCTGCTCGTATCACACAGGCGCTTTCTGCTTTTGGCCGAGCGATTTTATTTGGTCGGTTGTTGCCGCATCCGTCGTTCGGAGGGGAAGAATTGTGTCAAACTTTTCCGAGGTATCGTTCAGCTCTCGTTTGTGAAGTAAAGCCCATCTCTTCGAGGCCGGTATCCCTTCTTTGCGTTCTCCTCTTGGCCCTCAGCTGTCCCAGCTATGAGTGGGCAGCAGCAGCCGGCAGGGTGGCTAGGAAGGACAGGGGACTGTCTCCTCCTGTCATAGCAGCGCTGTTTAATTCTTCTGGTGCTGCCTTCCCCTGCATTTCTTTCTATTTTCGCAGCACGGATAAGAACATCAGTGGAAAGAAGCAGAACAACATTTAAAGCGATTCAAAGATCGGACGCGTTTGCACGTAAACAAAGTACCCTGGAGTGACTGAGAGCTGTGGGCAGCTCCTGCCTGCGCTACCTGGAGCTCCCAGCCCTAAGCACTGCATCCTGCAGCCTCCAGCTCCCTCTGGGTGCTTGGTGGGTAAATCAGAGCTGCCCTCTGCCAGGCCTCTCGTTGGGATGTACCACACTCGCTTTCGTTCGCTTCAGTGGAACTTTGGGGTTCATTCACACTTGCACCTTTGCTATTTGAGTGCTGAGCTTTCTACGGAGGGCTGAATTGTTAAGTTCTTCGCATACAGTGTGTCTTTCCACGGCTGCTTTGTTTTGTTTTAATGCTTTCGGTTGTGTGCAGAGTGATCTGGTTACCATCACTTGTTTTACTATGATAACACTGAGGTGTTTTTTCCTTTTCACTGTGCAGTGTTTCACCTGTGACACCAGGAACAGGGCCACTGCAGCGAAGTCTTCATCTAGTGGAGCAAAATACATTAACATGAGAAGAACAAATGTATCATGGGGTAAATTATGTAGTTTGCAGACACATCAGGAGACCAAACCCATTTTTTGTTGTTTACTGGGCAGTATAGAGAGGTTATAAATCAGAGCTGCAGAACTGCCCTGCTGCACGGTGTGCACTTTCAGTGAAGCAGACGTGAATCCCAAAATTCACTGAGTGAAACAGCATCTTGATGGCAGCCTTTTGTTTCAGAGGTGCATCTGTACAAATCAGAGTTCCTGCCTGAGTTCTGTAGGGTGCTTTGAGGCACAATGATGCTGACAAAGGAAGCACTATGCTGAGGAATTTCTTTGGTAAACCCTGAGCTTGGTCTTGGAGACAAATGGAATAGTTGACTGCGATGCAACTCTGAATGATAATTACACCTCTTACTTCTTTAATTTGGAAGTACGTTTAGGTTCTTGTAAGCCGTGCTTTATTTCCAAACTTCCTGCCTTCTCCCTCCAAGCACGTGATATAGGAACAGTAAATGAGGATTATTTATACTTTAGTGTTTGTTTCATTCTACAGCTAGAGAGGTAGAAATCCTCTGCTTACAGTGACAGAACTTGTTAAGCAGCAGCACTTGCTTACAAGTCACACAGTACATATGATAACAAGACACTGATTTTTATCGTGCAGAAAGCAGTTTCCTCAGATGCAAGTGTCAGCTGCAGGTGGTATTAAAGCATCTCCTTGTGCTACCTCAGCATTTCAATTTTTTTTTTTTTTTTAAAGTAGAGAAGCCTCTCTGCTTGGCTGTGTTCCTAACTCAGTGAGAGGTTACAATTTGAGGAGTGATTGTACTGTATTTTTGAATGGCTCTTAGCATTTACATATCAGCATATTTTTGCTGCTTGTCATGGCTATCTTGTAGGCTTCTGGTTTCCAGCTCCTCCACAGCAGCTTCATATGCTGCTGGGACACACAAGCTAACACATTAAAGCAAAAGCTGAAACTGCCCTTTAATTAATGCCATCATAACATCAAGATTGCTTCAGTGCACGTTCCCTGTCTGATGCTGCCTACTGGGGATGTGAGGAGCAGCACGGGCGTCTGAGTTTCTTCTGCCTTCTCTCTGGGATCTTGTCTACGTGACAGCTTTTCTCAAAATAAGATGTGGTTTGACGTATGCGGACCTGGAACTTTGAACCAGATAGTGGGGGAAAAAATACTGCTCCATTTACAGCAAAAGCAAAAGTGGCAACTTTTCTGTGCCGTAGAATCGGGTTACTGAAAGACAATAAATTAAACTGAGCTGCTACTGCAATTAAAAGGATGCTTATCTTCTGTTAATGAGTGAGGACAGCATTTAGTAGCAAGTAGCAGTGCAGCGTTTGCATTGAGTTGCTGGGTTTCTCACTTCTATATTTAATAAGAAAAGGTATTCTGCACTGAAACATTCTGTCCCTGATCAGCTTTGAGTAAGAGTTTGCATCTCAGTGTTCAGATAATCTAATCTCAGCTATTCTCACAGCTCAGATGGTTTTTTTCTGACAAGTGCTATTTTTCTCATGTTCCTCAATTACGTCCCTTGCAGAATGCACAGCAATTGGGAAAGCACTTTTGATGAGACGTTACATACCCTAAGCAAATGGCACTGAAGATTGTCCTAACCCTGGAGCTGTTTTCTCCTGTTTTTTTTCTTTCTCTCTCTTTTTTTTTTTTTTTTTTTTTAAGCCAACTTGCAGAAAATATGGGAAACTTGTCTCATATAACAGCTGAGGATGTGGCTAGGTTAAGGCAGGAAACTGCTACCCACAATGCAATGTTACATACACTACCACTTAATAAAATTTATTTCAAACATGCTACTGACAAAACCAAAGAAAAATAATATCCTAACTACGCTAGTTAGTACACTAAATATATCTAGGGAAAAGTGAAAGTAATCTCTCCGGAGCCTTTCTTGCTGTTAGGATACGATGCCACCAGTAGTTAAACTAGAGTGGATCTCAGCAGTTAAAAGCAGTGACCTATTTTTAGGAAATACATCACAATGGAAATTAGTGATTATGTACTTTTTAATAACAGCCAGCGTTCATTTATGTGGGGAGATGTTAGAGAAGCTTTCTCCCTAGGATTTTCTGGTCATCAGGATCTCCTCTCGCGTGGTTCTACAAGTGGCAGCTTTTCCTGCTTCCTCCTGTTAGCACCAACTTACCTTTACCTTTAGCGTGAGAGGCTGCCCCTCTCACTCCATCTGTCTGCAGGGTGGGCTGCAAATATTGCTGGTGTTGCGTGGGGAAGGAACCCACATTTCATCTTCCTGCGTGAAGCAAAAAGATCCCTGAACTGTTTGTATCATTTCATTGCCTGCAGCCTGGTCATTTCTGAGAGGAAGCTAAGTTCAGTTTATTTCAAAGGGGGGGTTAATAATCTTAGTGAATCTTTTTAGGTATCAAACAGGTATATTTAAGGTCACTGATGCCGCTTTGCTATGAGCATCCGAGCCCTTGTTCTAGGTGAATTCTGTTTGCTTTTGTTTTTAAATGGATGGATATGAAGGGTGATCCTCTCGCGGAACGTTTCTGAAGTGTTCGCCTCTGTAGTTAAAGAGCACTTATCAAGAACAGCTGCTGTAGCACTGTGGATCCTATCCATGGACTCATGGTGGTCTGCTGAACAACGTTCTTCAAGTTTGACAGGTGAGACAGAGACTCTCCAGTGCCACTGCTTTTGGATGAATCTAGCTGTGGTTGGAGAAAGTGCATCTTGCCAAAATGTATGGGTAAGACCACACACAGTCTTTAAAATAGTTATTGTAAGCTTATTTTTAGGCAATATGTCTTGACAGTTCTTTTCTTTGCATGCCAGCTTCACGGCTGCTTATAGGTTTCTCATTTATTTTAGTAATGGCCGTTGCAGATTCAGATCTACGTTTGTAAAGCTTTTGCACAGCGTTTACACTGGAAAACTAACGTACTTTCGGACCACGATCAAGATTTAAATAAAATATTAAAGCAGATTATTCATGCTGTTGAGATTTGGTGTCAATGTTTCCACATTCAAGCCCATTTTCAGGGGCACAGTTCAGCAGTAGAAATTTGCTTCTGGTTTTAAAATCACACCCATTTCAGTAGCTTCTGGGTGGAAGTCTACAGCAGTGTAGATTTAAGACGTGAAATTAGCTCAGCAAGTAATAAAAATGATTTTTTTAAGAGTTGCATAATGATCAAATGGTGAATTTAGAATCTGCCTTTGATTTCTGCCCTAACCCCCAGATGATATTTTTCGTGTGTATTTTAATGCATAGAATGATGTCTGCATCCTAAGTGTCTGCTTCAACAGTTGGCTTGGTAATGTGGATTTAAAACATTGTATGCTCAACTGACAGTGGTGAAGGAGCTTGCACCATGTATGATTTCAGAGCAAACAGCACCATTTTGGTAACTTCCAGAACAAATGGCTTCTAAATACCCCGAGAGAAATTATACTGGAATGGGATATCATAAACCATTCATTGGGTGGAGATGCTTTAAAGTTATGGATTAATAACAACATGTTTTCTTTCCCCCTATTTCTGTATTTTTCCAGCTAATCTTGCATAATTAATGGATGACTGTTCCTTGATGAAACATTGCTCAGTTTTTTATTACTTAGTATTGCATATTACCATTGCTTTTGGCAGTGGACTTTACAGACCATTAAGGAAATAGTCACTGCCCTGAGGAGTATACAATTAATTAAATAAACCCAGTCATTTAAGATATATATGAGAAAATAACTGATAGAACGTACTGTCATTAAAGTGTTGATTGGAAGAATTTCATGGAGAGGGGAGAGCAGTAGGCTTTAATTTCATGATGAGTTTTCTCTGCACACTGTAGTATGAAGGACGTCAATCAGTTGTGTGTCTGCCTGGTGCTTTTGGTTACTGGAATTGAGTATGATCCGTACTCATCTTGGCTTCATCTCCATAATTGGTGGGGGCAAAAAACCAAAGCAGCCTATTTCCTTTCGTGACTTGTGCAAACTGAAATAATTCTGTGCTAATTTATCATACTTACATAAGTCTGAGATCCTCAGTCTTGCAAACAATATTTTTTTTTTTTTAGCAAAACCAGTTTGATCTTTCTCTCCTTTATCTCTCCACATTCTTTTATTTATTTATTTTTTTATCATATTTAACACCTGAATTGGTTTTATTTCCTCACAACAGTCTGAGCTTTCCCTTGGAATAAAAAAATGCATAGGGGAGTTTGATGGAGAAGAGAGCNCATTCTTTTATTTATTTATTTATTTATCGTATTTAACACCTGAATTGGTTTTATTTCCTCACAACAGTCTGAGCTTTCCCTTGGAATAAAAAAATGCATAGGGGAGTTTGATGGAGAAGAGGGCTCAAAATAATTCAGGAGGAGGCTGAAAAGAGGATGAGAGATGGAAATGAATGGAGTAAGTGTTAAAAAAGGACACTTGGAATGTCTGTTTCTTTTGTTGCTATGGAATGAGGTCCTTTTTTTTTTTAACAGTATGGCTCCTGTTTTGTTTAGAGGGACACTGAAGGTGAGGAGAGATGAAGAAACTGGGACAGGATGAAGAATACCACACATCCCTTCCCATGTTGACTGGAAGACTGGAGGGCAAAGAGAGAAGCACTGTGCACTGAGAACCTATTTCAGACAGGAGGAGCTGCCTGGCTCCGTTCAGTGCAGCATTCAGCTCTATTGAAATGAACTAGGGAACCTGAAGGACACTAGAACCAAATCAAGCTCCGTGTGTGGAGATGTTTGCATGACATTTCTGACACGTGGCACGTTCTGAGCTGCAGAGCTGGTTCACTGGTTTTTCACATCCTCAGGTGAAAGCAGGCAGTGTTTAATACCTGCACCTACTTCTCCATGCTTCTGAAAAGTCAAATTTGCCCTTGTAATTAAAAATCTGTTCTGTGATTTTGGTGAAGGGGTCTGAAGTTCGCTCGTGAGGGGGTTGAAAAGCGGGTGAGAGGGGTATTAATTGATGATCAAATTAGCAGGTGTCAGTTCGGTTCAGAGTTGTTTTTGTCACGCTCTGAGTAGCAGACTGCTGAGGAACTGAGTGGTGGTAATAAAAGAAAATACACAGAAATGAATTACGACCATTCCTCCCACTTCTTTCTTCCCTGACCTTCCCTTCCCACACATGAGGAAGCAGAGTGGTTTTCAGGGAGACCTTGCGATTGGGTTGCCAGAATCCAGACCTATGACTTCAAAGATAAGTAATGCAAGCTTTGAGGAAGTATTCTATACAGATAAAACATCATTTTATTTTTAAGATTTTTACTTTCTTTTTTAATATATTTTTTGCTTTAGCCAGATTATTTCTGTTCTCTTTGTATGGATAAGTAATCATTTGTTTTAGGATATCCACCACTGTGTCTACTAAGAGATACTAATGGGAGTAGGCACCCAATATTCTGCTGAGTATAGGTTGTTGGGTGCATGGATGCTTTTAACTTGACAGCCTCTAATTAAAAGAACTGTGTATTTCCTCTTGAAGACAAAACACAGGTTCTGGATCTTGACGTTGTAGAGGAGTTTGGGATGAGGGACCATAGGTGCTTTGGACTTACTTGGACTGTTTAGGGGAATCGCACTTCTTTGTATCGGTAACGTGAGGGGGTTGGGATCTGTGTGTAGGGCTAGTGCTAATGCATGAAGTAAAACTGATGGACTCCTTAACCTTTGGTTCACTGGGACTTGAGTGAGAAGTGTGGCCTTTCTGGGATTTGTGAAGCAGGATGAAAGTCTGCGTTTTTGTGCTGGAGGAGGTGATACAGAAGATGACGGTGGGCAGCCTAGAGGATGTTGGATGTTGCCTACTGAGGACACTGTGTGTTTAGTGACAGACTGTAGCAGTAAATGGACATTCAACTACTCAAATCACTTTGGGACACATTTCTTATTTGTGTTTGGAATAAGAGTATGTTGGAACAAGAACACTAGAGTAACTTGTTGGTGGATGATTTGGTAGTCAAAAAACAACCTGGCTTATAAACTTACGTTCTCTTTAGCTGTTCTGGACCTGCAGAGACTTTGAACTTGGGGTTATTGCTCCATCCAAAAATCAGTTAAAGGGTCAAACCACTGTTTCACATTTATGTGCATCAAAACTGAAGAGCATGTTGATTTGATGATATCTGTGAAGAAGAAGGAAACTTTTCTAGCTCATAACCTTGTTACTTTATAAAAAGCTGCATTTTAGCAAAGTGGGCTCTGCCTTCTAGGTTAATTCATCTACCACCTACTTTGTAACACGAGGCATTAGATGAGGCGGGTTCTAATGGTTGTGATCCCTTTGACATTTGTCTCCTTTGGACTCCATGCTCTGTAGTCGTGCCTCCAGAGCAGGGCACGGCAGCCAGGCTTCTTGCTTTCATTTCGGACAGTCTGTGTCGAGGCAGAGATCTGCACGACCAGATGTTTCTGTCAGAGCAAGCAGCTCTCTGGGCAGCTTTTCTGCTTTGCCAAAAACCCCAATGCTGAAGGAAGTGTGGCTTCTGAGGAGCCTGAGCTCCTTTGGATGTGCTCTGTGCTTTGAGGTGGGGTCCTCTGAACTGACGGCGTGCTCTGTGTGGTGTAAAAGGAGATCACCTTTATCTTTCACGTTTTGTCTTTACTGGTAGAGAATATCTTCCAGAGCTTTGAAAAAAAATAAAAAAACAAAACAACAAACTTCAGTGATTTGTGTGTGGGGATTAAAATGCAGTTTTCTTTTGCCATCTCTAGCCTGCTTATTCTGTGAGATCTCTAATTGTGCTCCCTTCTTCAAACTCGACGGGAAAAGTTTTCTCTTTTATGAAAATCAAAATGTTTTCTTGCTCTTTAAGTCCAGTTATGCCGTGTGGGTTTGAAGCAACTCTGCAGCAGAATGTTTATATTTCAGTTTCGGGAAAAATGATACCAGTCTGTTCAGAAATGGACTATTTGCAGTAGTAAGTGGCATCCTTACAAGCTAAACACAATGATCAAAGAGCTGAAGAAATAACAAATCTAGTTGTCTTTTGGACAAAATTACAATGGAACAGCATTTGGTTCGTCATTTAGTTTCAGCATGATTTATTTTTCTTCTCTTTTAATTGAAGAATGAATCCAATTCATAACAGAATGAAATTCAATCTTCTTATTTTCTGATGTGGGCAGAAAATATCAGTTTTATCTCTGTATAGGAGCTGCAGTAATTCATGCTCATTTTTCCATTTGAATAACTGAAAGAAACTGAGTAAGACATTCATTACATGACATTATTATGCTGGACACATTTTAAGAATCCATGAACTTTACAGAAGACTCAATTCTTTAAATGCTTTCCCTTCAACTTTCTTTATTAACTATTACTAGATTGGACACATGATAGGTACAAAACTAAAATAAAGAAGATAGGCTGTAAGTTCAGCTGTTAATTGAGAGCTAGAACCTGAGCAACTTTCACATAAACTTGCCCCGTTCTATTCCCATTCCTATCTGTGCTCTTTTGCTAGAGAAGCAAATGTACCTAAACTTTATTCCAGAAGGATAAGTGGATGAAAGTAACATGAAAATGCCAGAAGTGAGGTTTCTAGTGAAATTTTGCCTGATTGTACTTGGTACATTATAATAGTGTGTTAACTGATTATTTTTTTTTCCCCCAGAACTCCTGATTCATTCTTTGCATGGAATGAATAGTGCATGCTTCAGAGTCGGTTATTCAGTGATTTTCTTGCAGTCCCTCGTTGCTCACTGCGTGGCTGCCTGCCATCTTCAAAACCTCTTGATTAGAAGAGTTACTAACTTTCATGTGCTCTTCTGTGGCATATGTCACATTATGAGAATACTGTAAAAGCAACATGTTTTTTTTGTTTTGTTTGTTTTACTCTTAGGAACTGACTATGCTATTACCTACAACAGTTACTTAGGGGGCTCATACACAGAATGAAATTCAGAAGTAAAAAACAAACTTCTTGACTATTCTACAGCACACACTTAGGATGCTCTGTTTTGTTAAAATGCTTATTTTTAACTAGAAGAGTGACTGAAGTGACCTCTGGATGTTGCAGGTATGTGCCATGAGTTAGCTGTGATATCCTAGTAACATTCCTAAGTACAGAAGATGAAGAACTCTGAGAACAGCAATACCATTGTTTCTGTTGGACTGCAGGAAGAGCTACAGTGATGTAAACTTTATTTTTTGCATTCTTTTGATGGCTGTATAGAAGGCCATCAACTTAGTTTTCCTTTTCCAGAAAACCTCAGTGCAAATAGAAGAAAACAGTAAAACAGCACTGAGAAAACATTTCTTCCCTTTTCTGTGTTGCTGCTCTTCACTTTGATAACTGAACAGTCTTAGTTGAAGCATATTGTGGTCTATGTTTTCAGGTATTATTAGCTGTTATATCCTTCATGTTTAGTAGGTAAGCAACTTAATTTCTTTTAGAAATGATGTAACAGAGATGTAGACAGATTTTGGGTCTGAATTTGGAAGTTGGTAGTGCCTGCTCTAAAGCCTTAGATTTACTGTTGAAAATATGATTGTGTTAATCTCCCATCTTCGTTCTTGAAGTCTTGCTTAGTTCATTAACATACTGCCTGTAGTTATTTAAAGATGAAATAATAATCTAAAAATGTTTCAGTAGAATCTGTCCTTCTGTAGCATTAGTAAATAAAAGTCTTCTTTAGATGACATGTAGGATGTTATAAGTTTCAACCCAAGCTTTCACCAGTGTTTTTTGTTGGCTTTGGGCTAGTCAGTTGAACTCGGCGTGCATTTTTCTTGGCTTGATTATTCCTTTCATTTACCCATAAATCAGGACAAATTCTGTGGAAGTTACTGCAGTTTTTTTGGGGCAAGATAGCTGTAAAATGCTTTAGTGGAAAATGACTGTAGCCTGATGCTTGAGATGTGGCTTTATGGGGTTGAAACTCAGACTTGTTTTTGAAACTTTTCAAAGTTAAGCAGTTTGTTTAGTTCTTCAGTTCCTGCTGTGAAATGAGGATGTGTTTGTTGGTTTTGTTCTTTTATTTTGCGTTAACAAATTTAATTCATTTCATTTCAGGGAAGTTCCTATTCTAGTGATGAAGGTCATGGGAGTGCCAACATGAAGACTGAGTTTGTCCCTGTTGTGTGTAGTAGAGCTTTTAGTCCTCAGCAATTCCTCAGAGTCATAGAGAAGACTGCCTGATGTTTTATTGTGAAAGTACACTAAGCTGAAGTGCTAAGTAAGAGTATGATTTTTATTTTTATCTTTTTAACCCAGTCTACCACTCAACACTGTAGTAGAATATTTGTTTAGAAGAGCACTAGCATCTTGCATTTGATTTAACTCTCTTAATGGAATCTCCTCTGAGTAAATTCTGTGTTTTATGGTGCATTTCTTCCCACTATCAAAGTTAAGCTCTTGGGAGCTTCTCAAGTTAGCTAAAGAAATCACTAGTGGCTTTGGTACTTTGATATTTAGAGATTTATGTCGCTACTGAGTGGGTAACTCTAGGGATTTTCTAAATTTAAAGAAGGTGCTGAACACAGGCAAGTGCTACACTTAATCTTGTCTATTAAACATCATAAAGTCATCGTAGTGAAGTCATTGCCTTTCCCTTGTGCATTTCCCAGCATAACTTATTGTTTTGTTTAAAAATAAATAAATCAGAGCACTTACAAATCTTTTGTAAAACTAGACATTTCAACTGAGATCAACATTTTGTTGTTCAAAACAGGATAACAGCTGTGACTTTGTAAGCTACTGTTAGTGGTTTTTCAAAGCTAATTTGTCAGCTAGCTGGCAGGCTTAGCTCATTTGCCAAAAGAAGTTGATGTCATCTCCCATCTCTTTCTTTGTCAGAGCTCGGCGTCTCTTTTCCTTTAACCAGTGGTTCTCAAATAGAACGTTACAGAATGGGGCTGTTTGCCAGTGGCATTAGTTTCTGTTTATGTAACTTCAATTTAGATCATTCATGGCTTAACACAAAATTAAATTGTCATATGACTGTTGATCATCCTTTTTTTGCAGCCCATATTTGTGATATGTAGCTCCTTTTGGTGTGCTTTGAATATAAAGTACGAAGAGCAAAAAAATATTATTTCCAAGTATAGATAATTTATTCAACCACTATTCAGTGTAGTTTATTATTTCTCATTCTGCATTCAGCACAGAATAAGGAATTATTTCATGACTAGCTATCGATTATAAATAAGATTTCTTGGAAGAATGAGTGCCTAAAACTCAGTATCTGTCAATTGCCACTAATGCGTGTTGCTTCAACATAAATTATTTATAATTTCTGTTGAACAGCTTGTCTAAATGAGCTGCAGAACTGCTTATTTTCAAGTAGTTATCTGTCTTTTTGCTACGAAGCAGTTGCAGTGTTGGCTTAGAATTTGAGGGAACCCCGTTGGTTTTAATCTCTTGGGTGAAATTCCATAGTAAATTTTTAGTAGCTTCAGTTTTACAAAATGTTATAGAATATAAAGGTATTCTTTTACAATATATTAGCCAAGTAAAAGATGAGAAATTAGAGGTAGGAATGTATTTTCATGCGAGGGCAAACTTACTTGTGAGATCTACCATGGTACCGGTAGAAATTGAGAACTGAGAAAGCTTGCTAATGACCAGGTTAGAGTACTGAAATCATATTCTGACTGCATACAGCCACATAAGGTTTTTACCCAAGCATGTGGATGGTAAATTAGGTTGAAATTAATTGTTGGTAAATGTAAAGTCAGGTACACGAGTTCCGTGGTGGTTGTTATTGCAGAAAAGGATATGAGATTCACAACGGGTGGCTCTTAAAATGCATCAACTTGAGGTTTAGTAGTTCTCCAAAAGTGACTCAGATTTAAAGAACTTGAGAGGATATGTGCAAAGCCATGTTCTGTGTCGTTCTGCAGTTAGGCTTGCCCTATTTTAGACATTGTAGTCTAGGATTGTTAAAATAAAGGAATGACATCCATACCAGGTGAAACTAAACTGATAGGATTTTAAAGGTTGGCAAGAAACAACCGGGAGGGGAAGGTGATAAAAATCTACAAGTATGAGCAGTATGGTGGAAGTGAAAATTTTTCCTTTTTCACAACAAAAACTAGAGGCACAGACCTAGTGAAATGGTCATGAAAGATGGCAGGCTTACAGTGAGCACAAGGAAGGACTTTTTTTTAGCAGCGTGTAATGAAATCGTTGGCTTCCAAAATTCACTGCCACGAGGTATATTAGGATCTACCTATTGTAGTGGCTTAGAAAAACATTGCAGAAGATCGGGGAGGTGAGTTTTTATCTGTAGGTATAAAGCACAGTTGTCCACTTGTGGCCTTTGGCTAAACCTTAGGTCTGTTGAAGGGAACCCTAAGTAGGGGTTTTCCTTAAGAATTCTGCACTGGTCTGTTCAGAATGCTCTTCGTGTCTCATCTGTTCCCTGCTGTTAAGCTTTTACCTACAGACCAGCTGATAAACATATCCCAGTTGCAGTACAACATACTGTGTAGTAATGCAGTACTATGGGATAAATGGTCACAGAATCTTGGAGGATTTGCAGGTAAGAAAATATCTGGTGTAAAATCAGGATGGAGAAGTTTAAGAGCTTATTGAGGTAAAATTTGAAATGCCTCTAAATGCTTATGAAGGTAAGTAGGTTGTAATTCTGTGGAATTATTTTCAAAAGCTTATCATCACCGTGATATTAATTTGATTTGCAAGTTATTGGTCATCCAACCAATAATATTTCACTGGGAAACTTTTACAAAAGTAAGATATTTGCCAGTTTTGTATTATCTGGCTTGTCAGTCTTAACGTCATCAGATTTATTTTTTTCCCCTTTATAAATAACTTTGTTTTTCAGTCACTTTCAAACCAGCTTCTTTGAACGGCAATCCTCTGTGCTCTGCTGCTTATCCTTCTCCACAGCACTTCTGTTCTTTCTGTAAGATCAACCCCAGTGTGAGTGATGTATCTCCCCTTGATAGCTGCATGTGTTGTAAAAGGGGCAATCACTAGGATTAGAGAAAAACTGGACAAGACTGGGGGGCATTAAGGTCCCTCACAACCCAACCATCACAGAATCACAGAACTGTAGGGGTTGGAAGGGACCTCCAGAGATCATGGAGTCCAACCCCCCTGCCTAGCAGGCTCCCTGCCATCCTGTGGTAAGATGAAAATTAGACCGTAAGGTGTGCTTCCTAATTAAAAAATGAAAAAGCACCAGCGAAATTTTAAAATATAAAATTGTAGATGATAATTTATAAGAAAAAAAAAAATTATTAACATGATAGGCAAAAGTACACCGAAATCTTAACATGTGTATCTGCTATTAAGGACTTACTTGAGATTTTATTTTTTATTCTGGCTTTGAATCCAGCATTTATCATCTTAAATTTCAGCTATGCTTTTATATCTGCCTGAGGGTGAACTTTATACATCTCTTTATAGATTAGAAACACAGAATGTTATCACGCTGCCATCTGGACTGATTTACCCTTATATCGTCACAGATTTATGATGATTATATTCAAGCACTTAGTGTTTTCTTTTTCAAACATTTCAACACAGTAGCCCAGTAAATCAGAACTTCCTTTTGAAAGATTGATTGGTGCAAATGCATCTAATCACATCCGAACTGTAGTCAGAACTCTATTCAAAAGCATTGATGCTGGTTGTTGGTTTTTTTTTTCCCTTTGACTTACAGAAGGACCACACATGTTGTGGTTCTTTAATGACTGCATAAAGCTCCGTCCTGTTTTCCCTGAATGCTGATCATTTCCAGAGGTAGTAGGTAACGTTTTGTAGCTTCGCCTTCCCCTTTCTCCTCTATTAAAGGCTTCCGGGAGGTAACGGCTTTTTGGCCTGGCTGCTGATTTGTGTGTTGCCAGTGATCACAGCCTCTGTCTCTATCTGTATGATAGCAAGGTAATTGAGGTGCTTTTCCTATTGAATTTAAATGGAGCGTTTGCAGTGAGGCATACTTGGCTGCTTCATTGCGGACTTCTATTTCATCCTGCTATTCCCCACCTCAAAACTTCACGTTTTTAAGGCTGTCTTGATGATTTTTACTTCAAGTGACGCTGAAAGTTCAGGTCAGCAGTTCTCAGGTGTCTTTTTCACGTTGAGAAATGACTTCACTGTGCTGAACTGTAGGGTGAAATGTCTGTGGCAACCTTTTGGGGCTGGCCTAAACAGTGTAGAGGCTTATCAATAGGTGTTCATTCAGTGGCAGCGTAATGTGGTTGATCAAGTCCAACCCTGCAGTAGGGAAATAACATTTCCTTCAATGCATGTGGACCTTACAAGCTTCTGTTGTTACTGATAGTGGGTAATACTATAAAGTAAAAGGAATTGAGGCACTCTTTAGCTTCGCCTTCACTTGAGGTGTTATGACCGTGTTTTAGAGAAAAGCGAAAGAAACTTAGCAGGAGACACATAGGATAATCAGCTTTCCAAAGAAGGTCTCATTGTAAGTTTTAAGGCTTAGATAAGCTTTTAAACCTCTGACTGTGTGGTATTTCTTTTGCAACTTGCTTAAATACAAGCTCTCGAGGATCCCCGATGTTTGAATAGTAACAGGTAATTGTTGTCCACGTAAGCATTCAAGGCTGTTGAACAAGTTAATCGATTAATTTAATTTTTGGATATTTGAGTGTTGTCTGAGTTGAGTTTTCTGTCCTGTCCTGAACTCTGTTCTTTTCTGCTTTGATTTGGCAAAGGAATCGGTGTGAGGCTCTCTCCTATACCCAGTGGTTTATTTTTACCATTTTTTGCCCATTGGTCGATTGCAGTATAAGTTGAAAACATTCTGAGGGATGCAACTGGTAGGTGCATGAACCTTGTTTCTTCACTCTAGAACGAATGCTGGATAGGGATACTCATAGTTTGGTGATTCATCTTCCCTTTTTACAGAGCAATCTACTTATTATTGATAGATGTTGGGCTGGTAGGGTGGGTTAGTGGACATTTTAGTTTCCCACATAGTTTGTTCTTAAGCTGCCCTTTGTGCATCTTTTGCTCTTCCTAGCTCGTCCTCAACATCATCAACTACAAATCAGTTATATGAGTACATTCTGTGCAAAGACAGTTCCTCTAAAGCAGTGGATAATCCAAAAGATTTGCGCCACTTTCTGTGGAAGGAAATAAGTGTGTCTGTTCTTTGGAGCTCGAGTGAAAGCACGAAGGGTTCCACAGTGGGTTTCTGCTTTCTCTCAAGGCATACAAGTGATGTGTAATGGTACAGTCTTATGGTTTTGATGGCATCTTCAGAGTATTTTGCCTTGACTCTCCTATTCACCAACGGCCTTTAAGTCTCACGTTACCTTAATGGAATCTAAGGTCTTTTTGTCATTCATCACATTTGAAATAAATCCTGCAATCTTTTTTATTTATTTTTTAATAACATCTTTTCGTGTAGAAATAATTCAGTGAGACTTGCTTTGGTATGGAGACCTCCTGTAGGTACAACGTTGAAGAAAGTGGGACTACCTTCAGCGCTTCACTCTTACTGGAGTTTGTGATTGTGGTATCGTATACTGGATTCTTTGAAATCTGGGAAAAATCTTAGCATTAGTGACAACAGGTATTTCAATTAGGACATGTTCTTCTTGAGATAAGAAGTGCTAGCTCAGCCTTACCTCTCAGCTATAAGAAACAGCTTACCTTTCCTCCTAAACCTCTCCCTTCTTTTTGTCTGGTGACAGTCTATTCTCTGTTGCCCAAGCTTGTGATTTAGATGTCATCTTCAATTTCTCCGCTGCTGGTGTTTTCTTCAGGGCAATTATGGCATGTCTTGCTGTTAAACAATTTGCAAGATAACAGTATATTCTTCAAACTGCTAAATCTAATTTTAATGCCACATGATTTGTTTTCATTAACTCTGAAGGAAGTAGGTTTTGGTTTTTCTTTGAAATGTGAACTTTTTGAAAACGTCTACACAGTTTCTTGTTACCATGTGATTAGGTAACCTGTGTCTAATGTGGCTGACTGTCCATTTGAGGAAAGAGAATAGGATGTAAAATAAAATACATAATCTAAATCTAAATTTTTATGGGTGGATAAAGATAAAAATAACGAATTCTTTCAGTTTAGGTATATATATTTTTAAAGTGGTTTTCACATGCATTGAGTTATGTGCACTACCATCGGTGTCAGTTGAAATATTAAATATATTCTCACCACTCTCCTTGGATTTTAGAAACGTAGACATTTTATTTCTTCCGGGAAGAAGAAAGTGGTTGATGTCAGAAGTGTCCTTTCAGGTGGAACTGAAGTAAGGCTACAAGCAAGACTTGTTTCTAAGCTGTGAAGAGTATTCCTGAAAACTTATACTGAGGCAGCAGAGCTGAATTCTGGTTAGTGGAAGAGCTCTGTTCAGTCATTCTCAGACAAAGCTGAGAGTAAGCTCTAGATTCTGTTGCTTAAAAGGACAGATTTTTGTATTTTTTTTTTTCCTCTAAAGAGGAGGTTCATGTGGACTGAATTCCCTTTTACAAAATGGGCATGTTTCCCAGGGAAAACATGATACCTCTTCACTAATCAGGATGGAGCCTTATCCTGCAACGGGACCTACATTTTGGTCTTTTCGCCACATCATTGCTGTTCTCTACATGGACAAAAATAGATATAGAGTAAACCAACCCAAAAAGTCAATTATAGGGTTTTATAGTGATGTACTGTGAAAAATTTGGTCGTGTTTTTCATTATACAGAATGTTCTTTCCGAAGACATAAACAGAAAAAAGCACATATGTTTGATTTTAAAAATAACTTTGCTTAGCTGTTTAAAAATGCTGGAGGCATTTTGGATAGTTCTAAATGATCAGCATCGTAATTACATGATAAAAATTCTGTGTAAAGATGTATCTGGTTTATAATTATTTAACTGTTGGGACTTGGGGGTTCAAGAGTTATACTTTGAATTTTTTTCTCATACATATCTGAAAAGCCTGGGCTATTCATCTTCCTCTCCTCTCTAATCAGGAAGCAACTGTTAAATCTGTGATGTCAGTTTAGGGGGAATGATATAATTTTAAAAGTATTTACATGTGAAAGAAATATTGGAATGAATGAAAACAGTTTGGTCCCCTTCTACTGGCATTTAAACCGAGTGATTATGCTAGGATAGCGTAGTGTAGGAGAGATCTTGAAGTAGTAATTAATGTCATAGTATCAAAGTAATAAAATTTAATAGAAATATAAATGCAAACAATGTTTTCCAGTCGTGGGCACCTGGGGTTGAACGATAAATGTACATTTGGACATTTCCAGAAATGTGGTGGGGCTGCCGTAGGTGTGGAGCTCTGGCACGTTGCTGTCTTCGTTGCATTTGAACATGCTCTGCACTTCTGCGAGCTGTTCCAAATCTGTTTAGATTATAAATATGGGCTCTGATATTAGGAAAAAAAAAAAAAAAAGTAAAGATCCTATCAGTTATATACATGAGAATAACTATTTTTGCAGAATAAATACTGCTATCTTTTTGTTTACGCTGTTTGATTCAAATCACTTGATTTAATACTTGCTAGATGTAGCTTTTGTTCTGATCCAGTTGCTATCAAGTTTTGTGGGAACCTTCAAACCCTTTCTTTATATATTTGTCACTAACATGGTTTCTGACGGAATTTGCTTCTTGATTACCTTGATGCTGATGCTAAGCAAGCAGTTTCCTTAGACTTGTATCAAAATGCTTCTTTGCTTTATTCTTGTGTTTTAAAGAAAAATTCATAATAGCAACTGTTCTTCTAGATAAGCTACTATATGTGACAAAATTATCAAATGTAAGAATAAATAGACACTAAGTAAATGACTAATTTTAGTAAGCAGTCTATTTCTAGTTTGAAAATGCTTTGTCTTTCCACTACCATGACCACAACCAGGGGGTTCCGTTACATGGCAGCACTTCTCAGCTTGTGTACTTTTCTCCTCCTTCTCTCCATTGTCACTCTGCATCATCCTTTTTATTTCTCCAAGAAAGCAGGCCTTGCCACCACTGTTTCATTTAGTTGCCATATTTATGAGGTGCTTCTCCTCCGTCTCCTTTACGTGTCATGGGTAACCCAATACATATTTCCTCTTGCTTATTTTCCCTCTACAACTTGATTTCCCCAAGCGGTACCGTGTTTCACTTCCTTGAACTTCAATGTTGTGCTCATTCTAAATGTCTTCTAACTAGTACGTGCATCTTTCAGGCTTCCTTATGCTCTGACAGGGCCATTGGATATGTCTTCAATGTATGCAATTTAGCACCAAAAAGGTATTTTAGATTATCTGGCCTAACATGTGCCTGTTATAAAGTACTTACGAAAATGTTAGCAAATGTTGACTAAAACTTGCTTTCCAAAGTGGAATCCAGACTTGATTTGAAATAAGAAAAGATTGTAAAACTGATGGATCTCTTGTATTTTGTTTAACACATTAATCCCTTAATTAAGTGGCAGCTATAGGAGATCAACCTCAAGTGTGTCTCGTGTTGGTTTCTAGCTACTTTGGCTTTTTCCACTCTTGTGAATCTTTCTCGAGGAAATATACCTTCACTGGGATATCACATTGTTTCCTGATCTATGGTTCTTTTATTTTCTGGTGTTTTTTTTTTTCCTTTTTTTTTTTTTTTGCTAAGCTAGTCATCTGGGATTCCCTCAGTCTCTTCCTCTATTTTTCAGTCAATAACTTGTATATCTTCTGATGTCTGAAAATTGGATTCTGTGACTGGGCCCACAATTTTAAGATCAGTATCATGAATGAGGCATAGAGAGGTGAAATAACTTTCCAGTCTTACATCTGGTGATCTCATCAAACATTTTTGACTGGGCATTCCTGTTAAATTGACTGTTGTTCTAAATCTTAAGTTCTTCTCAGCATCGTCTTCTAGCATATTGTCCATTTCTGCAGTTATGGCATGATTTTTTCCCTGAAATATGAAGCGTTACTTTGGGATCCATATCAAATTGTATTTTGTTTGAATGGAATCCTATTTTCTAGGTAATCCAGATAATTTTAAATGGTTGCTTTTTTTATACTAGATCTTGGCAGGATGGAAGCTGACTACGGTAGGCAGTTGAGCAGCTGTGCAGGTGCCTAGCTGGTATCTAGGGTCAGCCCACCACTGCCAACTTAGAACCTTTGACCAAGAGTTTAAGTGTAGAGTCTTGTACTTGGAGAGGAAAAACCACATGCATCAGTGCAACTTAGGGGCTGATCTGCTGGAGAGGAGCTCTGTGGAGAAGGACCTGGGATTCCTGGTGGCCAACAGGTTGGCCTTGAGCCAGCAGCGTGCCCTGTGGCCAAGAAGGCCAATGGCATCCTGGGTCAGCAGAGTGAGGGAGGTGATCCTCCACCTCTCCTCTGCCCTGCTTGGCCACATTTAGACTACTGTGCCCAGTTCTGGGCTCCCCAGTTCAGAATAGACAGGGATCTCCTGGATGGGGTTCAGTGGAGGGCCACAAAGATGATGAAGGGGCAGGAGCATCTCCTGTATGAGGAAAGGCTGAGTGAACTGGGGCTGTTCAGCCTGGGGAAAAGAAGACTGAGGAGGTATCTGATCAATGTTTGTAAATCATCTGAAGAGAGGTGGGAGGCAAATGGATGAGGCCAGGCTCTGCATGGTGCTGTCTAACACTGTCTGAATATATGAGCAGGTTGTAGACCCATGTGGAAATACCTTCATTTTTTGTAACTGCAGCTGAATAGGTAGACAGAAATCTCTGAAGAGTTTTGTGAGGGAGATGGTCATCTTCATCTGAGCGATCAGCAGCATGATCCCCGAAACATATTTGATAGCTAAATACTACCAAATTGGAAAGAAAGCTGATTGCTTAAGGAGTAGAATCAGTTTGGTGTAGTACATGAGTTATCACTTTCTTTCTCACTGAAGATAAACTCTAAAAATTCATTGATACCCATTTCAGAATCAGAAGGGCTTTTGATTTCAGTGTATGCATTCTGTTGTTTGTCTCATGCAGAGGGCATGCTTTTTTATGTTCCTGAAGAAACCGTTCAAGTTACTTGCCAGAAAAGTGTTGTTATTAATTTTATACAGATCCAGCATCCCTTGGAGAATGTTATTGTGGACGCTTTTAAGGAGGTAACTCAACCTTCTCAGCCAGTTCGTTCATTGCACCCTGAGCTCTATTTACTTAATGCAGTTTGAAAACCTCCTTGGCTACTGTACGGCATATGACATTGTTCCAAACCAGAAGTTTTCTTTCTGTTTTCAGTGTTATGCTTTTCTTATATGTACTACTGTTCCAATTTCCAGTATTTTTCCTAGTAGATTTATTGTAATCTTCAGTAGTGCAAGCTGGCAAACTTCAGTAGATTCGTCCACTAATTCCTAAATATTGTTTTCTTTCTTGAAGAGTGTGGGAGGAGAGAATTTGATTCCATCAGGTTTGATAATCCTGCTGATCCCTCACCAGAACAAGATCATTTGTTTGACTTCATTACTTTAATTCAATACAATTAATGTTTTTTATTTTGAATTGACTTTTGGTGCATCGCACCACATGCTCACATTGCTTATACTGTGGAGTTTGGTTGCTTGTTGCAGTTGTAGCGCTTTGAGACTTAGCTCATTCATGAGGTAAGGACTCTTAGTTGCTGTGATTGTCCTTTAGAAGCTAAAAATCAAATATTAAGAGAATGGAAGAGAATTAAAGAATCTTGGCCTTGAGTGCTTCCAGGCAGGAGGCGTCCACAACCTCACTGGGCAACCTGTTCCAGTGTCTCACCACCCTCACAGTAAATAATATCTTCCTAATATCTGGTCTAAATTTACCCTCGTCTGGTTTAAAGCAATTTCCTATTGCTACCTGCCCTTCTAAACACTCTCCACAGCTTTTCTGTTTGCCCTCTTCAGGTCCTGGAAGGCCACTGTAAGGTCTCTCCGCGGCCTTCTCTTCTCCAGGCTGAAGAACCCCAGCTCTCTCTTAGGGGAGGTACTCCAGCCCTCTGATCATCTTCATGGCTCTGCTCTGGACCTGCTCCAACACCTTGAAGCATATAACAGTTGTCATCTAATACTTGGAGCATCTATTTGCAATTCATTTGAGTAAAACTTGGATGATATTTCAAACGAATAAATGGAATAAATGTTTTGGGATATTATGAGGAAATGATCCGCTAAAGGAGATGTGCAGCAAGAAAAAATATGCCCTTAAGACCTGTTAGAGTGAATTGTAGAACTATGGAATCACCAAGGTTGGAAAAGACTTCCAAGATCATCCAGTTCAACCATCCACCTACCACCAGTATTTCCCCATTAAACTCTGTCCCTGAGTATCACATCTAAACGTGTCCTGAACGCCTCCAGGGACAGTGATCCACCACTTCCTGGGGCAGCCCGTTCCAGCACACGACCAAAACGCTTTTAAGGTGTTTTTAGAAGCAAGAGGCAGGCTCACCCTACTATCTTCACTATCAACTCATTGCTTCTAATTTCTAAACTTCTGCGTGTTTCTGTATGCCTGATGAGCGTATTTGAAAGTTATTTTGCATAAGGAACAATATGACTCCCTTCTTTGCTCATTTTTTTCAGCAATCCATTTTAATCCAGTATTTCTTAATAGTCCTCTATTTACTCCATATGCAGGACAACTACTTTTTGAAGTTCCTGTCTTCTGTATTCTTCATGTCTTACTTCTCATTTACTTCACGCTGACTGCTTCTCTACGAGCATAGAAACCCTTCAGGCTCCAACTTTGAGGTTTATACTTGGGACTGTTATCCTGTGCTCTTGGAGATTGTCAAGACCCACCTGTGTGACCTGCTGTAGGGAACTGCTCTAGCAGAGTGTTTGCACTTGATCTCTTGGGGTCCTTCCCAACCCCTGCAATTCTGTGACTGTGTGTTGGTTAAGAGTCCCAGGGTGGAAACTTGTTTTTGACCACTAACTGCAGCATTTCCATGATAATGGAAAAGTTGTTGCTTGGGGGAAGGCGGAAAACCTGGAAGGGCTGAGTTCTTAGAGATTTCTCAATAGAATGAAGAGTGTTGGATTCCCTTTCCATGATTTAACTACAAGGACTGCACGGCTGTAGCTGTATCCTTGGACCAATGGCAACAGGAAGGTCAGTAATTTTAGAAGAGGTGCACATGCTGACCTATGTACTGAATGCACGATCTGATGAAAAAAAAAGCCAACACAGTTTATAAAAAGAACACTATAAACTACTGAGACTGATGTTTGACTGTTGGGTACACACCAATACATAGTTTTCAACCTTTGAAGTTTAAGACCACTGGACTAAGAAAAAGGAGTATGCTTTTCCCTTTAAAGCAATCATACCTGTGCATGTTGTCCCAAAAAAGACACTTCTGGTTGATGTTAATATTTTTCCTTTTAGTTTACTGAATTCACAGGTGAAGCTTTTTGGTTTAACTGTTGCCCCTAAAGACTTTCAGAGAGTCTTCAGGGGTCACTTTCTGGTGGTACTCGTTGCTAATTTAAGGGAGGCGGTATTAAATATTTATATTTATCCTGAAGAGCTTTTGATCAGAGCTCCATCCCACTCCATCTCAGAAGCCAGCATTTTTCTCCCGTCTGTATCAACAATCCCAACTTCTTAGAAGTTGGAGATCATAAATAAGTATTTAAAGATATCTTAAATCTATTTAGTTCCCCAGATTGCTCTCTGTTACCCTCCTCTATGCCACACACGTGCATGCAGAGGCAGAGCTTGGTGGCCCCGTAAAAACTCAGTATTGACCCTAAGGCGCTCTGAAAATCCACTTTGAAATCTCAGTTTTATTTTCTTCAAGTTTTTAATGGTTAAAGTTCATATTCACAAGTATTTAAAAGGTGTGGATCAGCACCTTATTTGCAGTGTTATTTAAAGTTTTCAGTGTTCTCAAATCTGCTCTGAGGTATTTTTTTTTTTTTTCATTGGGTTAATTTTAGTGGGATTTTTTTTCCTTTTTTTTTTTTTTTTAAATCGAAAAGTATTTCTTTGTTCGTATGTCTAAATCTTGAAAATTCCCAGGAGAGGAATTTTCACATTCTGGAGTTTAGAACAGAGTTTCGCAAGACGCCTACTGTGTTTGGCTATTTCCATCTTAATAAGAAGGGCTTTATGTCTCCAAAACCACTATTTCTACGTTTTTATGGAATTGGGTAGTGCCCAGTTCCATAAAAAGCCATTGTACCGTAGCTGTAGCAGCAGCATTTCTGCAGATCAGCTGTGTGAAGTAGTCAGTAATTAATGGTAAAGGAACTTAAAAATTGGTTATAGAAAGTTATCAAAAAATAGTTGTTGTTGTTTTTTTCTTCTTAAGATTTTATTGAAGGTTTTGTTTCTGTTTTAGAAGCGTGGAGTAGGCTGCAGTAGGTTGTGTTTGCTCATATCACAGCATCACAGAACTGTAGGGGTTGGAAGGGACCTCCAGAGATCATGGAGTCCAACCCCCTGCCAAAGCAGCTCCCAGCCCAGGCTGCACAGCTCGGTGTCCAGGTGTCTCCAGAGAAGGAGATCCACCACCTCTGTGTGCAGCTCCAGTGCTCCATCACTGCACTGTGAAGAAGTTCCCAGGCACATTGTGCAGAACTTCCCATGCTTCAGTTTGTGACCATTTCCCCTCATCCTATCACCACACACTGCTGAGAAGAGTCCGACCTCGTCCCTTTGCCTCCCACTCCTTAGATAATTACAGATGTGGATCAGATCCCCTCTCAGTCTTCTTTTCTCAAGGCTGAACAGCCCCAGCTCTCTCAGCCTTTCCTCATAAGGGAGGTGTTCCATGCCCTTTATTGTCTTTGTAGCCCACTGCTGCACTCTTTCCAGCAGATCCCTGCCTTTTTTGTACCAGGGAGCCCAGAACTGGACACCATACTCCAGGTGAGGCCTCATGAGGGCAGAGCAGAGGATCCCCTCCCTTGACCTGCTGGCCACGCTCTTTTTAGTACAGCCCAGGATCTCCTTGTCCTTCCTGGCCGCCAGGGCACACTGCTCATGGCCAACCTGTCCTCCACCAGGACACCCAGGTCCCTCTCCTCAGAGCTCATCACCAGCAGTGTCATCTGCCTGAAATATTTGTTTCGTTTACAGACACTTCTGCGTCTCACAGAATGAGAAGATAAAAATGTGTTAATCTGTGTCTGTGACAGAATTCCCTGAATCACTACTGAAATTTGAAAAGTAGCATGGTCAGTTGCAGGGTAGCATTTTGAAGCTGGTACACTTAGGCTTAACCCTGTTTTTTTTTTTTTAATCTATTACTCTTGTCATCTCATAATTTACTGTTTATCATCTTTTTATCCTGAATAATTCCAGGAACTTTTGACTTACATTGGATAACAACAGAAGGTTGCTGTGATGCTGTTTCAGTGCTGGGAGGTGTGTTACTCAGGTAACTCGGTATTCCCTTCGGCACCGTTTGCATCTCACGTCTGCTTAGCACCCAAGCTCTGTGTTAATGCAGGGAGAGGATGCGATGCAACACAGCAGTCACATTCTCTGTAGCTGTCCTTGGCTTGCTCCTGCTTAATTATCACGAGGGTACCAGGTCTGTACAGCACACATCCATGTCTTAGGGTGCCAATTTTGGAAAAAGTATTTTTTCCAGAACTTAATAAAGGAATGAGCTGATACCTGTGGATGTTGCTCATGTTATGAGGACTGCTGTGTGCTCATCTGCCAGCACTACAGAAGAGGTCTGCAGCTCATGTGACAGTATTTCTCAATTGCAGTTCTCAATTACAAACTTCTGAGGTTGTTAGGAGCACCCAATACAAAAGGGTTATTATGACAAAAAAAAGTTGGTTTCAACACGGAATTTCTTCTGCAGCAGTTGTGTGTTTATTTTATAGTACATAGAAGAACATCAGCCTATGAACAGCAACTACTCATATATCCAAATAGCTGCTTTAAAAATATCATAAAAATGAGTCTGTTAAGCCCAATTTGTTCTTTAGCAGGATTTTTTTGTACGTCGCATGTGTGATTTTGCAAGAATGAATTTCTTGTAAAATCCGTTTTATAGAAGTTGGTTTCCTTTAGAAAAGTTTTTGATCTGCTTTTATAAATGGTGTTAAGTATAAACGCAACATGTGTGGCACTGTGAAACACTCATGAGAGTTTCAGAGTGATCCTGGTATTTTGAAGCATGGTTTGAATATTGTTAGAAATGCTCTGTGTGGCTCTGTCTGTGACCATGTTCTGAAATGTGGCACTATCTTCTCGTGTGTGTAGGAACTGGCGACATCTATTCTGTATTACAAGTCTGTTGATCTTAGTCTTGTTCAATACTAATGAAAGCATAGCTTGCTGTAAGGATTGAGCAGGAGCTCTACTGGACAGGAGTTGTTTCCTGGGGTGTTAAGTCTCTGTAGTCCTCAGCCCAGGAGGGACACAGAACTGACCCCAGGGATGGAGCATCTCCTGGCGAGGACAGGCTGAGAGCTGGGGCTGTGCAGATGGAGAGGAGAAGGCTGAGAGCTGCCTGCAGTACCTAAAGGGGTTGTAGGAAAGAAGGGGACGGACTCTTGAGCAGGGTCTGTGTGACAGGACAAGGGGACGTGGCTTCAGACTGAAGGAGGGGAGCTGCAGGTTGGATGTGAGGAAGGAGCTGTTCACCATGAGGCACTGAGGCACTGCACAGGGTGCCCAGAGGTGGTGGTGCCCCGTCCCTGCAGACAGCCAAGGCCAGGGGACGGGGCTGTGAGCACTGACGGAGCTGTGGTGTCCCTGTGCATCGCAGGGCTGGCACTGGTGGCCTTCAGGGGTCTCTTCCTGCTGAAATGATTCTTTTTTATGCACAGCTTCTACGTGTTCTAGTGTCGTTTGCCATCTGTATTATAGTACACTCAGTACCTGAGCTTTAAGCAGAAATTGCTAATTTAAGCAGAGTATGTATGTATCAGGAATCAATTACATAGTGTTAAAGAAAGTAAGCTTGACCTCATTATATTTTCCATGGAAGTGTGTGATTATGATATTTTTTTGTAATGTTTTATGTTTAAATGCCATTTGCTGGAAGGATTTTTTTTTCTTAAATGGAAAAACTGAACTCGTATTTAATCTCTTAACTTTCAGTATGGATTTCTTACAGAGAGGAGAGAACAAAAAGGTGCTATCAAAAACCAGTTCCTGTCTCTATTTTATTCATAAGTGAGCTCCAGCATTCAGGGAGTGGAATTGGAGGGCATGTAATAAGCTTTCAGGTATTAATGTAAATGTACTGTGTATTTTTGTCAATGTAAATATGACTTTAATTATCACAACTTCTGAAGGAGAATCAAGCAAAGATAAAAGGGCAGCTTTTAGGCGATGTCAGACAGCCTCGTGTCAAGCAGAGTGCTTTACGTGCCGATGCTGCATTCCTACATTTTTGCCTTTGTTCACACTTTGTAACTGCTGAAGGTACTGCTGTTTAAACAGATCCAGGCTGCTGAAAGTTACTGTGGATCTTTTTGATCTAAGGTGAGCGAACAGCAAATAGGCTTTATTTTTTTCCTTTCATCTCTTTTTTCCCCTTTATGTCGTAGCTTGCTGATGAATATCAGTGCTAACAGATGGAATTACAGCTGTTGAAAAAATCAGGGCAAATCTGAGCAGCTTTTCACAGCATCACAAAACTGTAGGGGTTGGAAGGGACTTCCAGAGATTGAGTCCAACCCCCTGCCAAAGCAGCTCCCAGCCCAGGGTGCACAGCTCGGTGTCCAGGTGGGTCCTGAACATCTCCAGAGAAGGAGATCCCCCACCTCTGTGTGCAGCTCCAGTGCTCCATCACTGCACTGGGAAGAAGAAATAATTAAATTCTTAAATATAAGAAAGGCATATTCTGTATCACATGACTTTTAGTACAGGTGTGTGTATGTGTTTGACTTAGTAGACCTTTTTTGGGGACAAGGGCATTATTGCAAGTCTTGCTCTTAAATAACTTTTTATCTTTGACCTGGATGGAAAGCTTTTCTTTGGAGCCAGAACAATGGTCAAGCAGGAAACTGCATCCGAACTGAACCAGTTAAAGTTCCTGTCAACCAGGTGGGCACTAAGGAATATGCTCAACAGGGCCACCACCTCTGTGTCAGCTCATCAGCCCATACCTCATCCAGTTCATCTTCCCCGTGTGCATGCAGATGTCAGGAGGCTGCTGTCCTCTCTGGTCAGCTGTGCTGTGTGAGTGCTGCTTCCCCTGGCTCTGCTCCTTCATCCTCTGCTCCACTCTTCATGACAATAGTGCATTTGGTGTTCCATCAAGCATTAAGAAAACTGGAGAATGTGCATCTATGCTCCTTCACTTCTAATTGTACTCACCTTCTGTTCCCCTTTTATTGTTTCCTGTGTATTTTAACCTTTTTCCCCATTATTCTTATTTCTTAAAACTTCTTCCATTAGCAGATGAATAGAGCCTTCTGTTCTCTTTCAAAAATATCCATGAAGCAAAATCCATGTTCCGTTGATGTGCACGTGCAGAAAAACCCATGTGTATTGGGGCAGAATATTCTTTTTGTCTGGTCTCCTTTCTTAAATGTTGATAGAGTCAAAAGTCTATTCCTAATACAAGCCTGGATGGACTGAGTTCTTGTCATCATGTTTTTTTCCTGCAACGTTTCCGTACTTTATCATACTTAGTAAGTATCTTTGACCTTGAATGAAGTTGAATCATTCTGTCTAGCACTGGCCATATTTGTGAGAATTTGAAGAATTAATTGTTAAGGTGCAGTTATAAGGTATGTATCACTAAGTGATGTTTTTTTTTGGGGGGGGAAACATGTCCAGAACTTTTCATAGTATGTCTGAGTGGGATTACAGAGGAGCTGGGGTTGGACGGAACCTCTGGAAATCATCTAGTCCAACCAAGCAGTGTTCTCAAAGCACGGGCAGCTTGGGGATGTTGCTCAGAACTGAGTCCAGCTTCATCTGGAGTACCTCTGAGAATGGAGACTTCTCGATCCTCCCTTAGCTGCTTGTTCCACTGCTTGACCTCCTCAGCAATAGCTTTTTCCCCCCTCTCACTGTATTCAGCTCCAGATGACATTGGCTTGCCTCACTCATCTTTGCACATTTGAACAGTGTCTGTTCTCCTGGGTCAGCTGTGTCACATGTCCCTGCTTCCACGTCTTGTATGCCGGAGTTAATTTAGGAGCTGCTTGTTCATCCAGGCAGGCTTCCTGCCTTCTTTGCTTTTGGTCGTCATTACGACTGACCACTGTTCAGCTTGGAGAGGAAAATCCTTGGAAATTGGGCAGCTTTCTGAATCCCTCTTCCCTCCACGACCATCCCATGAGATGCCTCTGCAGCCTTCTGTCCCTGACAGAAAGATGGAGCATTATTTTCACATTCTACTTTCTGTCCCTGCTATATTTTTAGATTTGCAGTTATAACTGGCAAGGTTTAAGCTTTCCTTGATTTTTTTTTTCTTTTTGTCTTTCAATCATAAGTAAGTTTCAGCTTGTTAAATTCATATTGTAAAGCTAATGCTGTTTCCCAAGCCTTGGGGATATCCTGCCTGTGTAATTACAGGTCTATGCTGCAACTATGCAGACACGATTATTACCAGTAGTATGAATAATTGCAGCACTTGGCTGGCTTGTGGTCAGGCACTGTCTAGGACCTAGATGTGGAACAGTTAAAATAATAAGAGACAATAAAATAGAACAGAATGTTGCTTAAATGCTTGTAAGTACTGCTCCTTATAGACAGGTTTGCTTTCTGTGGTTGTGCAGGTATGGTGAGATTGAGCTGTCAATAAATCCTGCACGGATTTTGTGCTCATCACTAGGAAGAAGATCCTATGGAAGGAGGGCTCCATATATTTAGTTTGGATGTGGGCTTTACCTGCTTGGTTCAGAATTATGGATTCATATAATCACATGTAAATAAAGGGCGGTAATGTTAGATTGGATGTTGGTTCTGATTGAGAAACTCCTTCAGGAATAGAATCAGTGATGGTATGAACATTAACACTGGTTTATTGCCCTGCATGGGTTGTTGCTTCTTTTTGTGCTTAAGGAGTGATGCAGTCCATCCCATCCCTCAGACAGGACGTGACTTCAGGAACTTCAAGCACGTCACTGTTCCTGTTTTCCCTTTTTTCTTTTTTTGATGTTTTGATTTTGTTTTACCCTCGAATTTTTGGCTGTAACGTATCAGGAACAAATATTCGGAAAGCTTCAAATCCACAGCTTGGCTTTTTTCTCTGTTAGAAATTCAGTGAACACAGAAAATTCACAGCAGTTGGAAGTAGGATTTGTACTGGTGAGGAGAACTGCTGTATATGTGATGTATAACGTATGTGATATGTAATATCCGATGTAATGTATGATGTCCCAGTTTGCACTGAAACTTCAGCAGGATGCCTCTCATCCACATGCACTTCCCAAGTGACATTTAAAGCTGGGTAGCTGCTGTGATGGTGCAAAGGGTCTTTCGAAAGACAACGTTTATTTCCATAAAAATCATATCCTTACATCACAGTACGATGTTGTCTGCCTGAGCAGGTAAATCACAGCTGATGGTGGCTGAGAGAGAAACGACTTTCGTTTCATGCTGGTATCCCTGATGGTTTAATTTTCAGCAGTCTTGCCTGTGCTTAATTTCTTGAGGTTAAATGGCACCCATCCCTGGGGAGCTTGTTTCAGTGATATATTGTTCTGCCTCTGACAATTGTTATGTTTATTAATGAAGATGAACTCACTAGTGCAATCCTCGTCCAGTCTGCTCTCCCTATAGCCTCTCTGAATAGACAGAGCCTCTGTCCCCTTTGTAGCTGCCCTTCAAATGCTGGAAACCTGCTTCTTAAGCCCTTTGGTCATCATGTGGCCCTCCTTTGGACCCTCTCAAGTCTCAGGACTGATGGGTGGAGCTGGAGGAGCGCAGAGGGCTGTGATCCCATCCCATATATGTGCAGCTCAGGAGCCCATCTACTTTCACTGCAGCAGCATGCTGCTGAACCTTGTGCCACCAGGCCACCAACACAGTTGCTTCTCAGCCACACGTGTCCTGAGCTGTACTGGGCTCTTGGCTTATGTCACTCCAGGCACAGGACCATTGTTATATTCCAACAGCTCTTCTTTGCCCACTTGTTCAACTTGCCCACGTTTGTCTGTAAAGGGGCCATCCCTTCAGTGGGGGCCATACTACTGCTCTTTAGTGTCAACAGCAAACTTGATGAGGATGTTTTCTATCCCGTCATCCAGGTTATTTATGGAGATGTCGAATGCCCAGTACTGACCCCTAGGGGACCCACTCGTGGCAGACCATCAGCCTGAGGAAGTGCCATTGAAGGCAGATTTCCTCCCCGGGTCAGTGAGCATCCATTCAGGCTGCACCTTGCCTCTGTCTGGGAGGAGGCTGAGGGAAACAGTATCAAATCCTTTGTTGAAGTCCTGGTAAACACAAACCACTGCTCTCCCCATCTGAACAGGAGGTATTACTTTGTTATAGAAGGCGATTAGGTCACTTATGATTTACCTTTAGAAAAAAAAATTACAAATCCAGGACATTTGTATTTAAGGTGTTATGAAAAGAAATGTAGTTAAGGCTGAGAAAAGCACAGGTGAATTAGTGAATGCACATTTTCAAGCTTTGGGATAGCTTAGCTTGGAACAGTTCGGGACCTATGGGACTGTCCTTTATTCTTTTCCAAGCATTGGCTTCGTGTAAGGAAACCTGCAGCTGTAGTCCTACCAAGAACAACAGAAGAACATGTATTTATGAAGTCCTGTAAGGCATTAGATGCTTTTTCCCATATTGTTACATAGTTCATCCTCAGGAGGTGAGTTCCCTCATTTTCTGACGAACATTTGAGGAGGGGAAACAACCAGTTGTGATATGCAGATAAGCAGGAAGGGAAGAGAGCAGCTAATAAACTCACAGTGATGTTCATGTGAAAACAAAAGCAGTAGCAAGTAACCATCCTTTTAATGTTCATTTTTGTGGTGTTATAGCATTCAGTGTTTTAAGAGTAATGCGAAAATCTCAGTTACACATGAATATTTAACTGATATGTGAGCTCTGAAGCTTTGGTTTGTGATTTGTCTCCAAAAATGGTAGTTTAAAAGAAACTATTCTAGAGTGGCAGTTTGCAAGTATGTGTTGAAGCTTAAAATGTTTTTCTTTGCCCTTAGTGGTGTTTTCTCGTCAGTTTTATATATATCATTAGTTATTTTTGCTAGGAGTTTATTCAATTTAACTTTTGGAGAGAACAGTGCTCAGAGAAATAACAAGGATTTTTTTCATGGCTCAGTTTTGTTTCTTGTTTTAGAAGTAATTTTAAGATGGTAGACATGCTAAGATGTCTTGCATATGTGGGAGAGGAGAGAGTGCTGTATTGCAGGTTCATGTAAGCACAAGTGGAAGGCGAAACGAGGTCAGTCGCATTGACTCAGGCTCCTGCAGTACTTGGCATAACCTGCTCCACAAGTATGGAGAATAAGGAGAAGTAATTTAAAGTAGATTAAATGTAAATGAGGTTTTATTTTTCAGTTTCTCGCTTTTAAAACTCATCAATACAACAGGGTGCTAACCTATCCTTCGTTAGCACTTCTTCCTAAAGGATTGATATGTATTTAATTTGGGGACATCTCTTTAAGCTTTTTCTTTTTCCTTTCTCCCCAAAACTGGACAGCAAGGACTGTGAGCTGCTGGCATTGGAATTCATTTACTGTGTTTAGTTCTGTGATGGTTTTCACATCTACGTTGTGTTGTGCTCTCTCTGTGATGCTCATTCAGCCTACCTTTAACTCTCTAATTCCTGCCAAATAGGTATTGATGTCTTTGAGCCTTGGATGTGTAGTGCTGTAACTTCTCCCTTGCCCCCAGGCTGATGTGTAGAAGGAAGGGTCTTAGTTTGGTGCCTTTCCAAGTCATAGATGTCACACTACAGTCCTTTGCTTGTGAAGTGATCAGATACGTTATCTTAACTGTACCTCTGTCATGTGATCTGCTGACATGAACATTTTGTAGACCTCAAGCAGTCCTTTTATTTTGTTTTGACCATAGATATGGAAAGAAACTTATCTCTGTGAGGATCTTAGAGCTGAAATTTTGAGCTGTCCAATGAACCTATGCTCCTCAAAGTCAATTTTCTCAGGTCTACAGACTTTTCATTTGGAACACTACAACACACTAAAGCAATTTTTTGGACTCAATCCTGCTGGATAAGACTCAGTTGAGTGACAGCGAGATACCCAATAAGTGGTGCTCCTATCAACTTTCATTGTCAATTCAGGATGATAATGCACTTTGATGTTGAGAAAATTTCATATATTTAATAAATGAAATATTCTGCAGCATGTTGCAGGTGATTTTAAAGAATTTTAACAAATGGGGTAATAGTACAAAAGTGTCTTTGATGCTTGTGTATGAGGTTTGATTTGCTTTACAGTTTCTTTTTCCTGTACATCGTAGCAGAGTCTTCACTCAAGGGCTCAGTAAAATAACAAACAAATTGTTTGGGGAAGGGAAGCCTGTGTTTCCATGCTTTGATTTAAGCTTTATTTTGTCAAAACATGTAATGAAGTATATGAAAATGTATAATGTTTTATGGCATTTGGGAGGAGGACTTTAACCAGAGCTGCAGTTTGATTGCCTCAGTTTATTTGTATTTCTGAAAAGAACATGAAATCCAAATCTGAATCCATATTTACTTGTATTAATGACAGTGCATCCGAAACTTGACGTTGAAACTTGGCTTCAGTTTTTTCCCCTCGTTTCTTTTATTGAAAAAACATGATACATATAAGAGAAGCACAAAGCAAAAAGATTAGACAAGCATGCATGAGCTTAAGTACACTAAATTAAAGACTAAATCCTATTTAGTAATGTCACCAAATGGTATAAAATAGTAGTGACCATTTGGCCATAGCCTGTCAACGAGCTTATATTACAGGTACCTTGTGGGAAAAATCATAGCCCCATGTCAAGAAGCAGGATTAGAAATTATAAGTTTATTAGGACTTCCTAAGAATATTAAAAATATTACTGAGTCAGACTGAAGGTTCATCCAACCTATACTAGTGGCCGACTGTGGATTATAAGGAAAGAGTATTAGAAAAAAGGCAAACATAGGTAAGACTTCGTTGGGGTGCTTTCCTAACTTCTAGCTATGTGTAGGTGAGGCTTCCCGAGGCAGAGGTGCCTTTGTTTTGGTAGCTGTCAGTTACCCTTTCTTTCATGAGTTTGTCCAGCTGCTGTTGGAACCAATCTACGATTTAGCTGTAGCTTGCAGGAAACTCTTCTTTGTCTCTTTTTGTATAGCACAAATCTTGATTAGTCATCTGAGTTCTCTGTTACATGAGTTCCCTGGCATTATGAACCAGCTTCATAATCAAACACCTCCCTTATGAGGAAAGGCTGAGAGATCTGGGGATGTTCAGCCTTGGAAAAGGAAGACTCAGAGGGGATCTGATCCACGTCTATAAATAAATAAGGAGGGATGTGGCCGGACTCTTCTCAGCAGTGTGTGGTGATAGGACGAGGGGAAATGGCCACAAACTGAAGCATGGGAAGTTCTGCACCAATGTGTGTGGGAACTTCTTCACAGTGCAGTGATGGAGCACTGGAGCTGCACACAGAGGTGGTGGATCTCCTTCTCTGGAGACATTCAGGACCCACCTGGACACCGAGCTGTGCCACCTGGGCTGGGAGCTGCTTTGGCAGGGGGTTGGACTCCATGATCTCTGGAGGTCCCTTCCAACCCCTACAGTTCTGTGATGCTTTGTGATTCTCTGGAATATATTTTGCTTTACTTCTATGACTGGCTTCAGGAACCCCAGACCCTGGAGGTAAGAGAATGAGTCTCATGCAAAGATGGACTTGTGTGTCCTGGTGGCCAGCATGTTGGCCATGAGCCAGCAGGGTGCTCTGTGGCCAAGAAGGGCAATGGGAACCTGGGGTGCACTGCACGGAGTGTGGCCAGCAGGTCGGGGGAGGTGATTCTCTTCCTCTCTTCTGCCCTGGGGAGGCCACATCTGGAGTACTGTGTGCATTCCTAGGCTTCTCAGTTCAAGAATGAAAAGAAACTGCTGTCTGGCAGAGAGGTGCTAAGATGATGAGGGGCTTGGAGCATCTTCCATGTGAGGTAAGGCTGAGAGACCTGAGACTGTTTAGCCTGGAGAAGAGAAGGCTGAGAGGGGATTTAAGGGCAGGAGTCAAGTGGATGGGGTTATGCTCTCTTCAGTGGTGTGCAGTGGACACAAATGGGCACAAACTGGAACATGGGGAGTTCCATGTGAGCATGAGGAAAAAACTAATTTACTTTAAGGGTAATGGAGCACTGGCATGGGCTGCCCAGTGAGGTGGTGGAGTCTTCTCTGAAGAGATCCTAAAGCCACGTGGATGCTTTCCTGTGCAACCTGCTGTAGGAAGCTGCTCTAGCAGAGTGGGTAGGACTCAATAATTTCCAGTGGTCCCTTCCAACCCTTACATTTCTGTGACACCTTCTTATTTTATAAATTCCTTAGAAATATCTGTAATGCTCTACAGGTCAATGTTTACTTTCAAAATGCAATTAACATAAGGAAATTTCTCTTTCGTAACCTTTTCTTTAAACCTGAAGTGCATGCAGAAAAAGTACAGCTGTAATCACATAGTAAAGCCTTTGACCAATCTGTTGTACAGTTGTTCTGTAACTCAAGGTGCTATCTTATCACCAGTTGACTTTATGGAATTCTGTTTGAATTTTGAATAAGTTAACATTTTTCTCTTGTCTGGCAGATTTAAAAAAAAAAAAGTTTTTATTTTAGAAGGCAATGCAATTAATTAATTTTCTAATTGGCTTGATTAAAGATTTAGTGTATGCAATGAGCAGAAATATTTGGATAAAATTTTGTCATGCTCAGAGAAACTGTGGGTGCCCCATCCATTGAGGTCTTCAAGGCTGGGCTGGTTGGACTTTGGGCAGCGTGATCTGGTGGGAGGTGTTCTGCCCATGGCAGAGGGTTGGCACTGGAGGATCTTGAACCCAAACAATTCTGTGATTGTCTCTTTTTTCTGTTTACTTTTTTCTTTTTTTAACTGAAGTTTCTGCTTGAAGACGTTTTCCAAACTAAGTGAACATATAATTGTAGTCATATAAATTATAATCTTTATTTTAAAGAATACTTGAAGTTATTTCCTTCATTTATCACCAGTCTTCTGTTGGAGAGTATTAAGTTTTTATTGAAAAAAGAAGTTTCTTTGCCTATTGGATCAGGTGTGGATATTGTAGTTGGGACAGAAGGCAGAAAAGCATACCAGAAAGCAAATTTTGTAAAGAAGTAATGTGCCAGAAGGTAAACAAGATGAGTAGAAATGGATTCATGACTTCTACAAATTTCAGTGTGTTAGAAGTACAACAGAAGAAGGGCATACTGACATACTGACAGCTGCATGAGCTTCACTCCATTCTGCTGTTACGAGCAATGAATTTCTAAGCAAGTTTGTTGGGGTTTTAGTCTTCGTTCTTGGGCAGCAGTTGATGCAGTTCCAGTCTGTGGTGGTAGATATGTGGACCATCCTATCAGCTCCCCAGGTGTTCTCTGCAAACACTTTGCAGTGCTGTGGTGCTGAATGGAAGTGAGAGCTGTGTCAGGTTTTGATGCTGTGGATCAAATGGGTCTCTGCATGGGACACAGCACGGTCTGATGTGCACTACCAATTTATTTCAAGACTTCTTTTTAACCTTACTGTATTTTTTTCCAAACATTTTATTGGAGAAATCTGAATAAAAGATCCTTCCTTGCAATGTTTCCCTTTGAACGCTAGAAACAATCCATTTTGCTAACTCAGGAGGCTTTATTTAGCTAGCTTGATGATGTTTTTCCATTCTTTTAGTGCTGGCTGGTAGAGACCATTATATTTTACACGTATCAGCATGTAGGTATTTAAAGCCTTATTCAGAATTTCCATTCTTGGATTTTTATCTGGAAAACCCTTGCTAAATTTTAGTTATTTACATTTTCCTTATTCCTTAAATTTCGCCTTTCAGTAAAGTCTTAACTAACCTGTAAATAGGCTCCGTCAGGATATTTGGAAACCACCCTGTAAGAACTTTCAAGTTTTCTGTTCATTTTTGTTGTCTGAGATAATAAAGAGTGCTACTTTTATTTTTATGACGCTGTTGCATGTTTCGAGGCTGGTATTTACTTTAAGTGGATAATAGTCCACCACAGGTTGTTAGTTTTTCCCCTTGTGATACTCAGCAGTTGAGCGTGTTGGTCACTTGCTGATGAAAATCTCTGATCAAATTGTGTATGTGGTGAATTTTAAGCCAGAAAAGATATTCCAAAGTAAAAGTTGTTTTTCCTTCAGAAGCGGACTTCTCCTTAAGGCACTGTGTGAATCTTCTTGCTTGATTGTATGTTAATATTTCTGTCTGATTGTGCAGCCCTCTGTGATAGAACCAGCTTGGTTCAGAGTATTACATGGGAGTCAAAGGGTCCATACCAGCTTGGGAGGGACTGGTCTTTGATTACGTATTTAATAAGCAAGCATTCTGGTCTGGTGATCTGAAGAGCTAGCATTTATTTGTCTGTAGATTTCACCAGGAAGTGTAGATGAGTATAAACTACCTGTCTTAATTGAAAATCATTATTATGGCCTTGAAATTTTGCTTTTAGTAGCCAGTGAAAGGCGGTGGGTCAGCACTGGGAGGCAAGTAAATGATGAATTATTGGAAGTTCATTTTCTCTGAGACATTATTAAAGAAAAACCAAGTCATTTTCAATACATTCTGGCAGTTTCATAGCTGCAAATTAAATATTAATACTATTTCTCAAGATTTGGTGGTATTTCTGGTATTTTTATTGAGGACAAGTATTTATTTTTTTTGTTCAGTAAATGTGAAGGTTATTTCTTTACCATTTGATTCATCCTTTTAATACTTATAAAGAGAGGATGGCATTTGGAATGGTAGAGAGGCAAGAAGTTGCAAATAGTGAGGAGGATGGATATTTATAAACATAGTCCTGTATGAATTTGTATTTCTTTTATTCCTTTGGCTGTAATGTTTAGTGGCCACTGCTGATAGTAACTATGCAGGTAACAAGATGTGGTTACTCCATTAACAAATCTACTTGTTTTGTGACTACTTTGACCTACTCATATGTCTTCTGTCATGTTGATTTCCTATTACAATTTATCCTAAATGTATTGGGGGCTGTTGGAGCTTTCCTTGCTTGTGCATGCAATGGTAGCACCTCATCCCTTGCAGTCTACAAGTTGTTGCTGTAAAAAAAAATCACAAGCATAATATTTAGACACGATAGTTTTGTCAACCTGATTAGTGTTTGTTTTTTGTATTTTGAATTTTTGTGTATGATCATAGGATCATAGAATGGTTTGGGTTGGAAGGGACACCTCCCCCCGGACCAGGCTGCTCACAGCCCCATCCAGCCTGACTTTGAGTGCTTCCAGGGAGGGGGCATGCACAGCCTTGCTGGGCAACCTGTGCCAGTGCCTTAGCAGTAAAGAATTTCTTCCTGATACCTGGTCTAAGTTTACCCTCTTCCAGTTTAAAGCAATTTCCCCTTGTCCTGTTGCTAGCTGCCGTTATATAAGCAGTCCCTCCCCAGCTTTTCTGTTTGCCCCTTCAGGTCCTGGTAGGCCACTATAAGGCATCTCCAGAGCCTTCTCTTTTCCGGACTGAAATCTGTGTATCAGTGCTTGGGATTCCCCCACCAAAGTGCAGGACCTTGCACTTGGCCTTGTTGAGCTCTATGACATTGGCATGGGCCCACCTCTCAAACCTGTCCAGGTCCCTCTGGATGGCATCCCTTCCCTCTAGTGTGTCAACTGCACCACTTAGCTTGGTGTTATCTGCCAACTTGCAGAGGGTGTGCTCGATCCCACTGTCCACATTGCCTACAAAGATGTTAAATAACACTGGTCCCAGCACCAGTCCCAGAGGAATGCCACTTGTCTCCTGTGTCCACTTGGACATTGAGCTATTGACCACATCTCTCTGAGTGTGGCCCTCCAGCCAATTCCTTACCCAGCAAGTGAATTTGATGGCATTTTTATTATTATTTGTATTATTATTTGATGATATTTTTATTATGTAGAATTACAGATATTTCAATGTATTTTGAGGCTTATCTTTTCATTACACAAATAGAACACATGTAATGGCTATAGATTTGAATTTCACTTGTAATGAAATTTCCTAAGAACGTTGCAGTCCTTTTAGTGAAGATCTCTATAAGAAATGAGAAATAGTTCATTTCCCCTCACGTAACGGCCAATTTGTAATAGCTAGCTTTTTCTGGTCCTGCTTCTGGCTCTTGGATGTTATCAATCAGTATCTTTTTTAATAAAGCACATTTATAAACTTCTGTTTGTTTAAGTCTTTAGACTGTTTTCCTTACTGTTTTTTTTCTATTTTTCTTTTTTTTTTCTTTTTTTTTTTTTTTTTTTTTGCCACACAGCCTGTGTGTGGTCAGAAAGTTTTGAGATGTGTTGTAGGAAGTACATTACTCATTTCTAAACTTCTCTGTGCTTGGGTGGTCATTGAATGGCTAGATACTGTCGCTATGAGCCATGCTGCTCATTTATACATAGCTTTATTGTTTAAAATCTCTTCCTGCTCTTAATTACTCTCATTATATTGACATTTCTCTGGTTTATGAAGGTTCAGGTTTATGAAGTTTTTGACAGCGTGCTGTTAGCTTGCTTGAATTTACTGTCTTACAGCACAATTAAATTTCAGGAATTCTGTAAGCTGTATGGTAGTACATTTTTCCATGTCTTTCAGCAGCATCTTTTCACCAGCATTGCTTTTCAAGTGATTACAAGGATTCATAAAATCTTGCACTGTTACTAAGCACAGCACTAGATCAGGTTGGTATTTTAGATTCCTACCCACCCACCAACACATTATGTTTATCTGGAGTCTGGAAACCAGGCTGAGAAGATGTTGGCTTGTCTGTGTATGCTGTACTGTGATCTCAGAATTTGTGTGTTAATTTGATCCAATTTTCAAAGGATGACAGCTATTCTCTATTTTGTGTAAGGATGTTTTATATGAGATGTAATGTAAAGTGTCTGGTTTTACATTGGAGATGTTTTCATACACACAGCTCTTTAGTAAGATGAGCATCAGCCTGGCCTGCTACTTTTGAGCAAGCTACAGAATAAGATATGAAAAGGAAGTTGGAAATGAAGTTTCTATATCCCATCATCATTTTGCTGAATAATCCTGTCTTGTAGCTCTTGGATTATTTATCAATGTTATTAGAAGTATTTATACTAGTTACCTAGTGATATTTGAATTTTCAGCATGGTAAGAGTACATCTCACGGGACAGTGGCACTTATTTCTATGGTTCTGTGCAAGGCAGACTATCTTTTAGAAGTGCTCTCTCCCTGTATTCTGTCAGCCATTATGATGGCAGTCATAGCTGGGAATTTTCTCACACTTGGATTGTGACTGCCTGCAAACAACCTAATAATTTCAGTGGATTTGTTTATTTTACCATTACATTTTGTGGCCTTCTGGAAATTAAAAGAAGAAAAAAGGCATATTTTGCTTTGGGAGTCTTACTGTCTAAGTCAGCCTACCTGAAACAAGTCAAGCCATCTATCCAAAGAAGAATAAGTCTACAATGCATGGGAAACCTAACACTCCATGGTAGGAGATTGCTATCTTGTAGTCTTACGGGATCATCAGTGGAATACCTTTGATGTCCTGAAGTGATCACTATGTACAATCTTCTTATAAGATCTGAACTTGGAAGAACTTCATTAGGAGACCAAGCAGAAAGGAAGTTTAAAGAGTTAAGCTGTAAGGTTCGCTAGTAGGAATAAAGACAGATTTTTTGAGTATGCTTATTGTTACTCTGCTCTATTGGAAACAAAGGTAGAACATTTAAAATGGCAGCTAGATTTATAGACAGTGTTTATTTGCAGTGGCAAGAAATTGGACTGTGCAAGTAAGTAGATTTCCATCAGTGGCATTCATAAAGAGTGCTTGGGGCAGAAAAATGGAATTTCTAATATATGTGTACTTAAGAATTGCTTTAATGGAAAATTAATGCTATTATGCAGAAGTTAATGAGGCTGAACTGAGACTTGAACACTGAAATCCATGTATGACTTAGGCAGTGATAAAGTCCTGTAAGCATCAGAAAACTGCTTAGTCTTTTGTATAACCAGTGTAGTTCAGCACCACCCAGATTTTAATTGGGAATTTAGACCAGAAGTTGATCAGAGGTCCTTCCTCTCCAAAATTACAGATTATAACTGTGTTCAGTTTACAGCATACTTAGCTTTACTTCCTTAAGTTCTGATAAGAAATGCTTGTGCTGGGGAAGCAGACATCTGTCTCCTACCTACAAACAGATTTAGGAAAACAGATGCTCAAATTCTGCCCCTGTATTCCAGGTTTGGTAGCTGTGCTTGAGCAGCAGAGTTGGACCATGTGACTTCCAGAGGCCCCTTCCAATCTAAATCATTTTGTGATGAAGGTTACATGTAGCGTGGCTTGTGTTATTAATATAGGCCATTATTTTTTCAGATTCTTGTGCCAGTGTGTCCAGAATAAGCATTAGTCCCCAGAAGGTCTTGCTGGTCGCTCTGGGCACTGATTCTGCTGAACTGGACTGAGGTGTGGTGGGGGCAGAGCCCTAAGGAAGCAACTGTAGAAACTGACCATCCCCAAATGGCACAGTTCAGGAAAGATTGTGGAAATCTGGAACTGTGATACCTATTTACATAGCTGTTTTTATCCAACTGTAATTTAAAGTATTTTCTAGCTTTCTTTTTTTCATATCTATTTCTTGAATATGTTCTCTAGCCTACCACTAGAACCAGCTTCTGCTTTTTCCCAACAAATTGCCCTACCTGTCTGTGTGTTGGTTGGGAACAGTTTTATGTTGCGATGTGTACTGATCAGAGGACTGACAATATCACACAGAATCACAGAATTGTAGAGGTTGGAAGGGACCTCTACAGATCATTGACCTCCAGAGATCATGGATTCCAACCCCCTGCCAAAGCAGCTCCCTAGCCCAGTTTGCACAGGTAGGCATTCAGGAGGGTCTTGAACGTCTCCCGAGGAGGAAGAGGTGACCACCAACCCAATAATGAGAGGAAAAGATAGATTACTGTGATTCTGTGCAGTAAGTGTCATGAGCAGACTAGTCACTGGAACAGAGGATGCTACTGTGAAGAATAAGGGAATTTTTTGTTCTGTTTTCTGTGGGGTATTAGCTCTTTGTGGAAGTTACCCTGTTTTTTGTAAACTCACCTTTCTTCTGACATGCTGCAGTTTAAAAATCATTGGGTTGTGTGCTGCACGCCTACCTGTGGCACCTGGGCTGGGAGGGGGTTGGAATCCATGATCTCTGGAGGTCCCTTCCAACCCCTACAGTTCTGTGATTCTGTGTTTCACAGTCAAACATACAGTGCAGTGGTCCATGTTTTCCATTTCATTTTAACGTTGAGCTTGTGCATGGTGGCTCTTTTTTCCCTTTTCTCCTCAAACACGTTTCATTTAGACCCGATGAATCTTGCTTCAGTGCTGACCACGCAAAACCTTACTTGGTCAGAACTGAATTGTGGCATCATAAATTAAAGTACTGAGAGGTTACCAATTTTATTTCCCTGCCTGTGAAATATACTGCAGAGAAAGTAAAACAAATGCAGAAGGCTGAAATGCATAGGTTTCTTTGCTGTTAAGGTAATTTTTGAATGCGAGCACTGAAGTGGCGACCTTCTCTTCGGTATATTGACATTGGAAAATGAAGAGTCTGTGTGGTGACTGAATTTCCATTGACACTTTTTTTTTACCATTTCTAGCAGTACTTACTTCAAACATTGAATGTTCAGCCCCTGTTATTTCAACTGTTCCTTGAAAATGGCTATTTCGAATCAATATTAAACCTACGTGTCTCGTGCTGCCCTGTCACGTGACGATGTCATTTATTTCTCCTCTTAAAATTGCTGATCGTGGTGGAAAATAACTTTAAATACATTTTTAGCTATTTTACTGTATCTACAGGTATTTTTACAGCTTAAATCCCTTAAAAGGGTGCAAAAGAAACTTATTTTTTCAAGTTTTACTTTATTCTTTCCTTTTATTCATTGAAACGGTAATGCATTTTGCTTAGAAATGGCACTTCTGAGTTCCATACCTTCTTATTTTAAATACATTAACGTTTGTAACAGGCTGTTGTTTTAATTTTTTTGCATAATAAAAGTATCCTTGTGAGGAAGATTAGGAATAGAGTCTGCATTGATCGATATTCAAATATATTCGTCGCATTTTTTTTTCCCTCTGCGGTTTAAGGAGAAAAATATTATCTAGTGATTATCACGAGGCAGGAAAGCAGTGTTAAGATTTGGCTTGGCTTTCCGAGATGCCATTTCACTGTGAATGTAAATATTTTTAAAATGTAACTTGGAAAATCTGTGGAAAGTGATTGAAGCTGAAAATTATGGAAAAAAAAAATACGCCTAATCAATAATGAGATAATTGGGGCACGGCTGGAACTTTTTCTCTCTTTTCAGTTCTTTTCCGAATATTCTGATACTTTTGCAGGGGTAATTTGTCTTCATTTCACTTATCTCAGCAAATACCTATGAAATACACATTTTTAATAAATCAAATCCAAGCATACCCTTTGCTTAGACAATACAGCATAGTAGCAGCTACTTCTTCGTTAGATACTGTGCTGAAATTATGAAAAGAAATGACATAACGAAGTTTACTATAGTGGGAGAGCAGTTTGGGGAAAACAGCACTTAAAAAAAAAAAATCTGTCTTTTTCTATAAAGGTTCTCAGAAGGCAGAGGTTTGGTTCTTGCTGATCCTTCCATCATTCACAAGTCCTGCTCATCGCAGTAGGTGCCTTCTTGGCTCACTCCTGCAGACCACCAAATGCTAACTGCAATTGTGTGTCAATAGGCTGGTTGTTGATTCTGTTTCTAAAATGATCATCTATTCTCCGTGTTGTTTTCTTGGGAATACCTGGAGCTGAATGCATGAAAGCCCTGTGGTTGGGCTGTTGGCTGTTTTTATTAAAAAATACTGTGTTGAGCTCACACTCACTCTATTCTGAGAGGCGTGGTGGATCCTGTCTGTTATTCCAAATGAAGCTGGACTGAAAGCGCTGCAGAAAGGATGCCTCTATTTGGGCATTTGAACATGAGTTTCAAATGTGTTGCTTTATATTTATAGAAAAGTTGACATGGTTAGCTTCGTTTCTGAGTTAAAGTTAGCAGCTACAATTTTACTACAGATTCTAGAAGTGCATGGAAAATCAGAAACGGGACAAACGGATGAAATGGTTTTGAAATGTGATCGTCTTTATGAGAGCGTTTTCCAATCAAAACTGAGTGACCAAAACCCGTTCCAGTTCTATGGTCACTGAACTGACACGTTGGAGAGGAAGGGCTCGAGGTACCAGCACATGGGCACTGTGATGAAGCTGAGACCCCGAGCACCAGTGGCTATGGAATACCTAAAAGCTAAAAGTTAATTTTAGAATATGATTTAAAGTATTTTTTCCCCTGTTTTAGTCATTTTTTCTCCTTTGTAGACTACCAGAGTAAGCAATAGGGAATTGATAATGCTTTTAATGTGAAAGTAAACATCCCACACAGAGATGGGGAGCTGTGTGGCTGTGCATCTTTTCATATTTCTCGGTTATTTTCCTGCTTTCTGCATTTCAGTGGGATATAATTCAAACTCCGTTTTGTCTCATCTGATAAAACATCACATGTGCCATTTGCAATCATTCTTCATTACACAAAGCAGAACGTCAGAAGTGCGGACTGGAAATGTGAAAGCAATCAAACTGTTTTTGGGACAGTTAATTAAGCATTTCGGATTGCTGAGTGACGGGGCGTTATGAGTAGGCAGTTTTGGGCTGCGCGTGACGAGCTCAGAGAACTTGCACGGTAACGTGTGTGCGTGTGTGGATGGATGGGAGGAACAGCTCACTTTCCATTGTCCAATGCCAGAGAAGTCAAGGTGTAAAAACACAGTTATTAGTGCCATGTAATTCCATAGTGCTCCCACGTTTGTATCATATACGGATGAACAGTTTGGAGTGACGTCCTTTGCTGAACGAAATTAAAACAAGGAACTCTGATCTGTTGCAAGCTCAACTCGAGGCAGTTTGCTAGAAGTTAAATAACGTTAATGTTTGAGTTGGAGCTGCTGCAGAAGGGGTATTATTTTAAACGAAAATGAAGTCTACAGCTATCTGGTTGTGAATGTCTCTCAATTACAGTGGCGTCCGCGGATCTTGGATCCGAGTGAAGATTTGGCTAGAAATTCTCCACATCCTTACTCTGTGTTTTCCTCTGAATAAGAAACAGCATGTGTGAATTACATTTGCTATAATCCACTCCATACAGGAGAGAGAGAGGAAAAAAAAAAATGTTGTGAAAAAATGATGATGTGTGGTTGAAAATTATTTTGATTGCAGTGGACGGATTCCTTTCCAGTTTACCTAGTTAGAAGCGAAAAATGTGCTGAAAAGCAACGGCGAAGGGTGGATGCTTCTGCAGTTAGCAAAACACGAACCTCTGCATCAGAAGTAGCTCTGCAATTGCAGACAATCGCATTCCGACGGTGGTGTAACTTCCTGCATTTAACCCAACGTGAAACGTTAGTCAGTGAAAAGGAAAAATCCCCTTTTTCCTGAGCCCTGAGAAGGAATTGCCACTGCTGTAAAGTGGGGGTTCCTGAATGAGATAATCTGTAGTTAAGCTTCCCGTAGCACAAGCCTACGGAACGAAAACTTAACTCTTAACTGAAATTATTCCTTACAGCTGGAACTGTCACACAGAGAAAGAGGTTTCTCCTACTTCCCCGAGAAGCGGAACTGTGTGTGTGTGTGTTCTGGAGGCAGATTTCCCTTCAGCTGCTGGAAGGGTGAAGATGCAGGCAGCGTTTGGGAGGCAGCCGCTGGCTCAGAAGCTGTGCCCCGTTCCTCCCTTCCCCGTTTCTGTCAAAACAAAGGGAATTTTCCCCTCTCCTGCAGATATGTGGATAGCGCCGAACTGAAATAACAGCAGCAGGGGCTTTTTACAACAGGGAGGAGGTGCACCTCGATGAGAAACATCTCTCCTGCTAAAAGTTGGGAGTTAGCGCTGAGTACTTTTGTAAAATGCCGCGTGAATAACTTCGAATACAGCCCAGTATGATGAGCTGGGATCGGTGAACCCAGCTGCAGCGCAGAGAAATGTACGCTGCGCAGCTGCTGCCTCCTTTCCAGGTCCTTGCTCTGTAGAATATACAACCTCTGTGTGGAAATTCAAACCACTGTCGGAATTAAAAATGTATTTGCTCGGTTTCTGATTTGGAAACGAGAGAAGGGACTGTCTGCCTCTTGTGTAGTGTAAGTAATGTGCTGCACGTAAAGCTGGGATTGCATCAATTCTGAAATACATATTATGAGTAAAGCAGTGATCGAGTTATTATATATTCCTCATTCCTGTTAATGAAATGAATACCCAGGTTGTAATTTGTCTCCTGTCCCGTGGAAGCACATCAGGTAAAGGTGAAGCTCAGCTCATGAAAACCCAGCTCAGGCTGTAAGCTGGAGCCGGACCTGCGAGAAAAGGAAGTGCTCTTTAACTCCAGGCTCTAATTGGTGCAGAAATGTTCCTTCTCAGGTGTGACTTCTGAATGGAAAAGGCAAAATTTCAGCTTCAACTGCCATTATCTGCACCTCTTTGTAGATCAGCAAAAGCTGTCGTGTGTGAGAGGCCACTGTCTAAGAACTGGAAATTCTCTTGTGAATAAATGCAACATAAAACATGCAGACAGAAAACATCCGTCCTAGCTACAAAATACTGCTTTTGAGGTGCTGTTTTCCTGTCTCCCAGCAAATTAAAGAGGTAGAACTCCTGGCAGTGTGAAGCAGGAGCAGTTAGCCCATGGCCTCACGTAATGACGTGGCAAGCTGTTGCATTTTCAAGCAAGAAATAACTCCTGTTTGTGTTTTTAAAAATAAGTGTCTATTCACCTTGATTAAGCAGTCTTGCAAAGTTGCACGTCTTTCTGACCCTCCCACACCTCTCCCGTGTTTTGCTTTTGTCTTTGGTAGAAGTAATGAGTCTCCTGGATTCCATTTGGACTGTCAGTGGGATGTAATGTAATTTACTTTACTGACTGGTTCCCTTCCAGACGTCTATATGGGTTGAAAACTGGATTATGGTATTTAAGATACAAACTGTCTGCCTTTACTTGTCACAGAAAAATACTTGTCAGTTAAGCCACAAACTCATATAAATAAGACTTTGGCCTTAGAGCAACATATTTCTTAGCTGAGCTTTGAAAATAGGAGTTCAAAAGCTCTGTTCTGCAGAATTTCTGATTTATATAAGCTCTTTATATGTAACAGATGAAGGTATTTTATTTGTGGAATAAAAAAAGATAAATAGGCAAAAGGAAGATGTATTACATAATTATCAAACAGACAGCTGTAGTGCAACAGAATAAATACGAAAGGAGTAAATGTATATTAGTGTTAGTTAAAGGATAGGAGACATCGACCCCAGTATTTAGCCAAAGTAGATTTTACTTGATGTATAATGCATTAAACTTATAATTTATTGAAGTTATAAAACACTGTTCATTCTTTACCTATGCCTGCAGGTAAATAGAGCAAATAATCAGAAATAGAACCAGGTTTAGTGGTTGTACAGTTAGCACTTCTTTCATGTTATTTTTTTAATTTCTGTTAACTTCTGCTTTACTGGAGCGGTTCCATGCTTTTACTCTGAATTAGGCATTTAATGTGCTCCATCATTCCTGCTGTGTTCGAGGAAGCTAAAAAATAGACTTTTCTGACCATGGCAGACTTTTAACAAGATATTTCTTTGGGAGAATTTTTGCTACTGAGTTTGATTCTGTCTCTGTGGCACAGTTTTCAGGAGTATTCTCTGTGTGGTACGAAGAGTGCGTTTGATTAAAACATAATAAAATTAGCCAAATGTTAGTTTTTCTTCATCATGTGGGATAGTTTCTGTCATTCACATCGGACTGTCTGGGAGGTTTGTACCAAACGATGGGATGCATCGTGTGGCCTTACTTCTGAAATTGGTTGGGTCTGTTATGAACACACTCAAAGAACAGTAATTGGTAGAACAGAACCGCATGCCTCATTTTGTGCAGATGGCAGCAGTGTCACTGGGGCTCAGGTCGGATGAATGCCAACTGAACATTGACAGTTCCCTATCATTTCCTACTGGGGTTCCTCTAGAGCAGTAGCTTTGTCTCACCTCTGCTGTTTGAGGTAGTGTCTCGCATAGAGAAAGATATTCCGGACAAAGTTTGTGCACAAGGGTTTCAGCTGGGCAGCAGAGTTCGCTTAGTCCCGGTGTAGGTGGTGGCTGCTGTGGGTGCCAGGCAGGGAGAGGGATGTGGTTACCTTGAGTGAATTGGAGGAGTACTGGAAGGAAGCGAGGCAGAGTGCTCCAGGAGGAACGGACCACCCTTGAGTGGAGAGTATATTAATTTGCTGCTGCAGTTGCAGGGGTGAGGTGAGGAGCAGGGATTGTGCCCACAGGGGCACTGACCCGGCCAGGGTTGTGGGGTGGGATTGAGGCAGGCATCCTCCAAAGCTCAAAAGGAAAAACGTCTTCTCAAGAACCAAGACTGCCATTTCCCAATTTATGAATGCAGGCTTTTGCAACTCTAAATGTCGTTTAATGCATTTTTTGTGTGCGATTTTGTTTGTTTGTGTTGTGGCAGCTCTCAAAGGAGCCAGTCATGATTATGGCTTCTTTATGGAGATAGGAAGGCAGGCTGCTCCAAAGGGTTGGTACCGTGAAGCCAGACGTATGTTGAGCATTACAAGCAAGAGCAGTTCCTTTTTAAGACAGTGGGAGTGCTTACATGGCCTGAGTTAAGCAAACTTGTATATGTTAGCAGGGTTTCATCCTGAAGAGCAAGCTGAACTGAGAGACCTGGAGCCCGAGTCTGCCGTTGGGTTTTCCAGCAAAGAAGAGCTTTTTCATTTTAAGCAAAGAGTGTTGTTAAAATGAGGAAGTCTGTGCATGCTGCCTAGTACCAGAAGGGCAATGCAGCTTCATTTCGAAAATTGCTAATATTGGTAATGCACATTCGAATGCCCCCAATTAAGGAAATAATTTATTACGTGGAAGCTGTGCTGGTGTTCAGCACCAAAAAGCTGTTCAGCGCGTCGTATAAATTTCATTTATTTAGCTTTTACAGATTTAGTTTCTGTACGTCCTATTGCATCTCAAGAATCTGCTCAGGAAATTTTGAAAAGCATTCAAGGAAAACTATATAACTTATTTTCTTAAATAGTAAATACTGCTGACAGATACTTACTGTATCCAGAGAAAGGACCGATTTCTCTTACTGCCTATTTAGTTTAAGCAGGAATATTTCTAGAAGCCAAACATTTGACTATACTTACAAGAATGAAGATTTTTCTGGGGTTTTCTTTTTTAAATTTGTTTAGGGTTATTTGAAGGGAGTGATTGGATTAAATAATTTTCTGCTTTAAAGAAAGAAAAACAAGACTTAGTAAGCTCAACAAATTTACATTTTCAGTTGAGAAAGCCAACTGGAAAATGGTCTGCCAAAGCCAGTGTGCTGCCTGGTCGTCCTGTCTCCCGGCTGTCTGTCTGTACTCTTCCATCTCCTTTAATTGCATCAGCACTCATTCACCTACTGCGTGGGTTCTGTGCTGTAACTTCTTCCCTGTTTGCCACTAAGAAATAAGGCAGATAGGAAACTTTTAAATCTTTTTAAATTTTCTTTCCTTCGATGATACTCCCAGTGGGATTTGACTTATTAACTCTTCCTCTATTTCTTGCAAATAATTTTTTGTAGTTACAAAAAGGAGATGCTCCTCCAAATATTACTCTGTGAGTACACATTGATACCCCACGTGTATAAATTGAGCTACTGCTTGTAGAATAAAATGCTTTCATGTGTAAGAGTGCAGTCATGGTGGCTGGAGGCATCACATGTTTCTTTGGGCTCAAGTTGTATCTTTGGGTATCTTAAGATTACTATTATTTTTTTCACAGTATTATCGGATAGTGGTTTAAAAATGTGATTTATTCTTTAGATTTATACTGACATATGAGTGAACGTTAAATTCTTCTTAGTGTATGTCTTAGCACTGAAGATGACCTTCAAGAAAATTGTATATTTAAATATTATTGTTAATGTAATTGCTGAAGTAGGTACTTAAATTTGGAATGTGTAGGTATTAGTAAATTGGGTGGAATATTTTTATTTAAAAATAGAAGTAAATGATTCCTTTAAAATAAATCAAACATTTATTAGTCCTCTTGCCATTATTTGCTTCTCTCAAAGCATTTTTCCTTTAGAGTCTGTGCGTAACATTGCAGAACGCTTTTGGGTGGCAGGTGCAGTTAACCACATCACAGCGTTTCAGTTCTATATTTACAACTGGAATTTTCCTAGTTAAAATTACACTTTGCAAACAGTTTAAATTTTAGACTAATATTTTTCTTCTAATGAGTTGTTGGGAAAGCGTTTCCATCACAAAGCATATTACAGGTAAAAATAACACGAAGTTTCGGAAGCAGAGCCGTCATCGAATGCTTTCCTTCTCCCCCTAAAACAGAAAGAGATTCCCAACCTTACAGATAACTCTGGAATAATGAAGTGCAAAGTGGTTAAGGTCCGTGCTAGTTTCTTCTTAGCTAATTAAGAGAAAGGCTTCTGTCTTAATCATTATATCTTCAGGGAGTAGTTTTTATTCTGAAATATTAATGTTAGCTTAAAATGTCAAGGTCTCTGTATGTCAAGGGTCTCCAAGTAAGGCTTAGTAGCACAGACAAGTCCTAGTTTGTGATTTCATTTTAAATTGAGATTTTTTTTTTTTCCTACCATACATTATAAACCAGTATGAGAGCATGAAATTGCTATGGTGAATTCTTAAAATAAATCTTAATACGCATATAAAAATGTTGAGGAAATTCAGTCATGCTCGGCTCGTGCTTCCACCAGGCAACGACTGCCAATCCGACGGCCTGACCCTGTTCCCATTTCTATAAACGGGATCATTTGCACGCTGATGATGCCCATTTCATTTTTATTTTGAGACTTCTGTCTCCTCTTGGGGTCTCAAATCCAAGTTTGGGAATTTTTGGTTGGGTCAAGTGTCAGTATGAAAAATAATGCACGAGTACTTCATCCCCTTTCAATTGTTAGAAGAGAAAAAAGAAAAAAAGGGAAATCGCAGTGCTTTAATCAAATCAGCCTACATTCTGCCAGAAATATGGTATTTCAGACTTGGCAAATTGGGCAGAAAAAAAGGATCGAGTGAACAGCAAAAATGTATTGAACAGGTTTAATATGTGGCTTTTATCCAATGTGTTATGGCCCATTAGAGAATCTTTTCTTTTGTATTCTGACTGTGCTTGACTTACATACAGTGTGTTATTTGTACAGCGTACAGGGCAGACTCATGGATATACGTCTGCAATTCACTCAAGGTTCCTAGGAAATAGATGGCTGCAAATACACAAATTGCTACTCGGGCAAAAATTCAGGAGAGCGTGGAATTGTTTTAAAGACAGAAATATGCGTCCATGCCTCCTCAGAGCTGTGTGGGTGGGAGAGTCTGGAGTAAGGAACCTCTACAAAAAAGGAATTCCTCCCAAATTTTCAGAAGTTGCACTTCTTTTATAATTAAAAGAAAAAGAAAAAAAAAGGCTTTTTCAAAGTGAGCTTCAGGTAACAGTAATTATTATTGTTTTTAATTGAGACTGTTACACCTCACAGATGAGTGTTTCGAGTGGTGTTCCATTGATAGAAATGGCCTATTTGCTATAGAAACCACCAAAATGCTGCTTCTGATGAGAGGAGGGAGAAAGGGAAAAAGAATTTAGCTGCATCTGCTTTTAGGTGCATTTATGTCAGGATAAAATTGTTCATAAATAGCACTCTAAACAGATGCTTTTCCTTGTGTTCTCACTGGACTTTTCACACAGTGGGGCTGAAATCTCAGCCTTGTTGACTTCAAACTCTCATCAACTTCCTTGGGATCCGGGCTGCTTTCAAGAAGTGTTCTTCAGACAAAAAAATATTGACATTTCCTTCAGGTTTTCTCCTTTTGATGTTCATAAAAAGAGTGCAATCAAATTTGTTAATATTTCTACTGTTACCTTTACCTAGAAGATACTTTGCCATTATGTGCTGTGTTTCTTGAAGTAAATCCATGTAAAATATGATATTATTGGACTACATTAGCTTTTAATAGAAATATGAATGTAAAGTTCCAAATATATGAAGGATAATTTGGAAAGCTTGGATTATTTTTGAATGACCTGTGAAACTGGGGAGAAAGAGAATAATTTGTATATTTTGTTTGCTGATCACCATTAAAATAATTTCGTTAAAAAAAGTAATGTGCCCGAGAGTATTTGAAATTAAGCACACTAATGCAAGAGGATATCTAAGGTGAAAGATGTTTGTGTAATGCTAAACATAACCAAAGAAACTGTGGTTTTAGCAAAGGTACCATGCTCTATTTTATCAAGTGCCAGCAGTTGCATAATGAAGGTCTTTCAGTTAAAAAAAAATACATATATAAGTAATGAAAACACAAAAATGCCACCCAGCTGGTAGAGATCTTCCTAATTTTTACCTGATTGTATTTCTGAAGAAATATGGCAGGGCCCTCGTAAATTTTCAACATGAACTGCATTTTTGTTGCCAATTTCCATATCCTTTTAAAAGTGCTGAAGCGTGCATTTGCTATTTATGTTTGCAGTAGACTGAGTACACTTTTACTATTTGTGGTTTCAGAAATTGGAAACAACCAAACAGTGGTGCTATGGTCTAAAAAAATAAATTTTAAACAGCTGTGGGACAGTATTTTTAGAATGGTAGGAGTCCTTCTGAAGACAGACTTGTAACTGTGTCTTTCTGCACAGGAGCGCCACAGATCAGTGTTCCAAAGCAGAGCTGGACGGTCTTCGCATCTTCTTCACCATTGTTGGGGATAATTTTATGTTGGGACAAATGGGAGGCTGCTGGGAGCGACCCCTTCCCCCGTGGCTTTTTGTGCTCTCCTTGTGGATGTGTAAATGGCTCTCACGTCAATTTCTTTACATTCAGTTCTCTCTAGCTTAATTTTTCCCCCTGAGTGGCGTAGGAGAGAGATAATTAACTATAATCATACATATTGAGAGAAGGGTTAAACTTCTAGTTGGCCAGAAATTCAGTGGTGTCATGCAGGGATGCCAGTTCTGCTTGTTTCCTAAAAGTTCCCTATAGAGCAAATTCACAGAATTGTAGACTCACCAAGGTTGGGGAAGACCTCCAAGATCATCCCGTCCAATTGCCCACCTACAGCCAATATTTCCCCACTAAACCACATTCCTTAGCACCACATCTAAATGAATTATATAGTGAATTACGTCTCTGCGCATAGAAGCATTTACTTTATTAAGAAACAATTTGATATTCTTAATTTCTTTATCTCTGAAATGCTGGGCATAGTCCTGCCATGCATAATACCGCACAGTTTTTTGGATCTATTGCTGTAATGAAACTAAATTGATTGTAAGTTTTCCTTCATTTTCAACAAGTACAACAAACAGCCTTGTGAAGATCATTTGTGTCTCATGACATTTCGGAAATAATGGGCTTAAGTTTTTCTTTCACTCAAGTGATGAATTATTTCCACAGTTAGTTTTGGTTATAAACCTTGAGAGGGTCAACAACGAGGTGGTAGGTTGTAATGGGATGGCTCCTTTGTGGACACTGATGGATTTAGGGACTGAGTCATATCAGCTACACCTCGGTTCAGTGGTTTCATTGATTTACTATATTTGGTTTTGATTGTAACAGCTTTTCTGATTTAGAGCTTATTGAGCATCTTGTTGCTTCTTGGGCACTAACTGTAATTACTCAATGTTTCAAATCTCATTTTCTGAGTTTATGTCAAGCTTTAAAATATCCCCTCTTTCTAGAAGTCAGTATATCTCACTATTCTCTGAAAAAATCCCCATTATGCAAAATCTTTTTCTAATATGCAAAAGGAAGGTTGTTTGGACGATGACCCAGCAGTGCCCTTCTGCTCTGTCCGTGCTCTGGTTCTACCCTACGTGGTGACCTGTGCAGCCTTGATGGCTTTGGAATCCTGACTTTTCACTTAAACATTGGGTGGGTGCTCTTCTGTTTGGATGCCTCTCTACTTAAATAATTGATCTGAACACATCATCTACTATTGCATTTTTAGATTTCACTGGTAAGTGTTCTGGATAGCCACGCTAAAGTGATATTCATGTTGAACTATATACATACTGAGGAACAATGGTGTCGAAATCGTTGTGTGTAAAGGGTAAAGACAAAACGTGCCACCAACAGCTATGTTCAGAAGTTGTGGATTACAGAACTGTAACAAAATACCATAATTTAAAAAATTTATATGTCCTTGTAGTTTCTTAAAAGTTGAGGTCAGTTTAATACTCACTTTAAGCTGCCATTTGTTTCCTGAGTTTAACTCAGTGCCAAGAAATCCAGTGGATGTTCAGTGTGCTTGCTTTCAGTGTGAGATGAAAGGCTTTGTTGCAAATTTGTGGTCAACAAACCTCCTAACTCCAGTTTATGAAGTCAGTGTCATCTCCAAAACAATAGAAAAGCTTCCAGTATTTAAAGAATGTTATATCTGTCAACAGATGTGGAAACTAGTAGTCAGTGATTGTGTCTACACATACATGTGCGTATACATAGACACAGTATATAGGCATTTTCTGAATGTAGGTGTGTAGTGATGTCTTTATGAACACCAATATGAACACCAATCACTTTTAAGATGGAAGGGTATTGTAACCTAATATACTAGAAATAAGGCATAAGGAACGTGAATTACTCATGGATGGAAGGTAAATGAGAAAAAGACTCCAGAAAACTCTGTCCAGTAATTCAGGTAAATTCAGGGATTAATTTCATAATTTAAACAGGCAGAACAGATCCTTGAATTCTGTGGACCAACAGCCCAAAATGGATCTCGAGTTGAAGGCAGGTCATCTATACGTGGCAGTGCTTCTCCCATGTGAGCAGAACAGCTCTCAGTTAATATGGATTTTAAAAATCATTCAGAATAGTTCTTCACTTAAATGGTCTATGATACAATTTTAAAAATTAGAGATACATACAAGATAATCAAGATAACTTTTACATCGATAAGGCATTCCTGTTTTGTTATAATTGTTTGGCAGTGGTGTTTTATGTTGTTTGATTGATTCAGGATAGATTCTTACAGTTCAGAATTCTGTAGAAACTCAAGTGCTGTCTACCTAATGTTTTCTCCGTCCCTCATTTCAATTGTCTTTGAGTTCCGTAGCTGATATTTTGATTTCTGATACAGAGAGTGGTTACCCTAAGAGGATTTCTGTGGGTATCAGATATTGTGCAATGTAATCCTTATGATAGATGGATTTTATTTTACTGTTATAGATAAGGCAGAAATGTAACAGTTGGTGAGGCACCTGATCCTGGCTGTGACCCTCTACCAGAGTTTGGTGTGAAAGCTTTCAACTACTCGTGATTGCCACAGTATATCATCCTACACTTTAACAAGTCTGCTTTGGGTTTAACCACCAAGTGAACCACTGCTTCTCTCTTTCCTTTGTAAAGATAAGATTTATTGAAGGGATTGAAACCTGATCGTGTTCTTTAAATTGTCTTTAAATGTTGAAACAATTTTCCAAATCCTGGTCTCTGTCCTAAGCTGCCTAGTTAATTGATTACCTTTGTAAGGAGATCTTAAGTCTGGACCTAGCAAGTCTTATAAATCACCATGATCTCAAAGTTGCTCTTGTTAGTATGTATGTTCTATGATTTATGGTATTACTTTTGGCATATTCAGACAGGTAATGTTCAAAAATATGTTTATCCTTGGCAGAATCCATTGGATGCTAATCTGTGGGCTAACTAACCATATTTTGGGTTTTTTTCCTATTTATATTTAGGGGCATTACTTTGTCCCTACCCATAAAATACAAAGCATTCTATAAGATCAGCAAATTTCCTCTCTCTCAATTCAGAAAGATTATGAAGAATCTGTTTAGTGTCACATCTTAGAGAGAGTCTCAGCTTTAAGGACCTTAGTGAGACCCACCATAGTTTCTTCTGGAAGGAGTGCTATTTTCTTTGGTCCTGAGGACTTCCTCTTCAAATTTCTCAGCTTTGACCAGTTCAAATGACTTTGTGTGGTCTGTTGCCTGAGGGTTTGAAAAAAAAGACCTCGCCCTTACTTCTTTTTTTCTTCTTCTTTTCATAGAAGTAGCAACAGCCGACTTCACTTTTCCATTCCCATCCTTTAGTTACTTGTAAATTCAGTCAAGATCCTCAATCATGGACCTGAGTTGAGGGATCATTTATAGTAGCAAAGTATGCTTTTGAATTTACTTCAGTATAATAATGGCAAAAAATGTCAGACAGCTCAAAACCCAGTGATTTTTCTATAGTTGTATCTGAACCTTGTTTTAACATCTGAAACTAAATTGTGATTTGATTTTTGTTTTTAAAAGATTAGATATGATCATGTCTTAAAAACCAAGTAGACCAACCTCTACCAGCACCTCACCCATCCTCCAGACTTCCCATAGGTAAAATAGACCTTGGTACTGGTGTACAGGAAGCCTTTGCTTGTGTTTCCCATCTTGCTTTCCATTTTGATTAAGCCTCAGATGCAAAATAATTGATAGTTAACACACAGAGATCATTCGTTGCATTGAGATAATTACAGAATGGCTAGGGGCAAGACTATGTAGAATGAGAAAATATGGAAAGTGTTGTAAAAAATATGTATTTTTAAAGCAGGTACTTAGAGGTCTATCCACACAGCCTGTGGAAGTAACACAAGCATGGGAAACTTCACATGAAGAGCTTCTTGGAAACCAGCAGTGGGAAACATCGGAGGCATGGGTGTTACTGGTTTCATGTCTACTTGAGTAGAATTTGGAATTAATAATTCAAGTTCTCATCTCTAGGTTATCAGCCCAGATAGAACAGGGAGGGACAATGATGTTCTAGCACATCGTGTTGGTTTGCAGCTCCTTTCAGTGAGGCTGAGCCATGACTCTGTAACCTATGAAATCATCCTGAAGTGGGAAGGAGCATATGAATCAGAAATGAAGATTAATAATTTAAATACTACACTACATGAACAAAAGGATCATATTTATCCCAACATTTCTTATCTCAAAGCCCAGTGAATTGAGAATTAAGCTTTAATTTCAAGAAAAACAAACTTTCAACGGTTTGAAAATAAAAAAGTAAAACTTCCAGCTGTAACTTGAACCTGTGAAAAGGACTAAGGATTTTATCACAATGAGGCCAGGAAAACAGAAGGCAAATTGAAAAAAAATCCATTCCGTGACTGCCAGCCTTGAAATCCTGGGTGTTTCATAATTCCTTGTGGGATAATTGCAAAGTTCAGGAGATTTAGATATTTCCTAAATCATTATCCTAGCAATTGGATGTGGGCTTAATCTGTGAGTTTCCAAACAAAAATTATTAAAGTATCATTCATGTGCAGCAGATCTTAAAATATTTCTAATGAACAAAAAAAAGACATATGGTCTTTTACCTTCTGTTGTTAATCCTTTATCAAAACAATCAAATTCTTTTTTGAAGGTTGGTGTCAGCTTTATGAACTCACTCCAGATACCTTCTATTATACCTTACATATGTTATCAGTATTTACTAGAAGGATGTCAGCACCTTCCAGTTTCTCCATCGAGTCAGAAGATGTCTCATATATACTGTATAGTGTATAAGAGCTCATGGTACGAAGATGGTATTGCACTAGGTTAGGGACAAATATGGCACATCTTTGTCTGATTGGGAGCCACCTCTGGAGAGCTGTGCAGAGAAGGACCTGAGGCTCCTGGTGGCCAGTGGGTTGACCATGAGCCAGCAGTGTGCCCCGTGACCAAGAAGGCCGATGGTATCCTGGGGTGTGTTGCACAGAGCGTGGCCAGCAGGATGAGGGAGGTGACCCTCCTACTGTGCTCTGCCCTGGGGAGGACACATCTGGAGTACTGTGTGCAGTTCTGGGCTCCTCAGTTCAAGAATGACAGGGAATTGCTGTAGAGAGTCCAGAGGAGGGGTGCAAAGATGGTGAGAGGTGTGGAGCATCTCCTGTATGAGAAAAGGCTGTGAGAACTGGGGCTGTTCAGTCTGGAGAAGACTGAGAGTGGGTCTTCTTGATGCTTTTAAATATCTAAGGGGCTGGAATCAAGTGGATGTGACCGGGCTCCTTTCAGCAGTGCTCAGCAACAGAATGAGTAGCAATGGGCACAAACTAGAATGCAGGAGATTCCATACAAACATGAGGAAAAACCTCTACTGTGGGGGTGATGGAGCCCTAGCACAGGCTGCTCAGGGAGGTGGTGGAGTCTCCTTCTGTGGAGGTCGTCGAGACTCATCTGGATGCCCATCTGCATGACCTGCTGTAGGAAACTGCTCAGCCAGGGCGTTGGACTCGATGATCTCCAGAGGTCCATTCCAACCCCTTTTGCTTCCATGATGTGTGAGATCTTGCCCCTGGCACCCGGTGCTGCACCTGCCATGTAGGGCGCTGGGGTCGGCAGGCTGCTAGCTCCTCTCCTCTGCTTTCTTTCCGGTCTTGAATGATTGCATTAACAGTAATGGAAAAGACATCTTGTTTATAATTTCATAGCATATGTGTTCTTTTTGCCATCTCCTAATAGCCTTCAAAAATGGTCACAATCATTGCCTGTATCCAAAATCGTGATTGAAATAAATTAGGTGATTCAGGTGATCTTTGAGCGCTTACGGAGATTGATTTAAGTGAAGCCGGATTTGCAGGGAGAGGTGACTTATAACCAACTTGAGACTGCTGGATACGAGTGAGAAGCTTTTGAGTGCTCAGGCTCTTTTTCAGCAGTCCTTCACATCATTCTCTGTGGCACGATACTTGACGAGCGCTGCAGATCATGGGCTGAGAATAAAGATCTCATTGAAGAGTCAGGCAGGGCTCAGGCATGGGAACGTGAGATTCTTCTCCCTCTCTCCTCCCTTTCTTACCTGAACATTTTGAGATAATGATATTTCTCATTCCTCCTATCGCAATCTTCACTGATGTGCATCTATAATATGAGCTTCTATGGTTATGAAAAATCCTTCACTCCTCAGTCTCACCAGGTCTCTAGGGTAGTGAGCAATTTATAGCAGGGAGTCCCAGAGCCGCTCTTGCTGTGGTTGCATGCCTGTAACAGCTCACTAGCACTTTCTTTATGACCCTCCCCCAAGACCATAGCTTTACTTCCTACCCTGCCACTGTTTCAATTTGTGCTACTTTCACCGCTCTGCATGACTTTTTCTTTCAGATGAGTTATTTGCTTCAGGAACAGAGAAGGATCTGAAATAATTGCAGCAAATTTAAGCAACAAATGCCAATGCGTAGGGCCTATAGCTAAGTCATTGTTGCCACCCTTGTGATAGCACAATCAATAAGGATGATCGTGAACAGAACAAATTAGCACATGATTTATTTTGAGAAGTGTGAGATATTTGGTAAAGGCTACTTGATGGAAATTCTGGAACCCTTTAACCAATGCTTCCTGTAGTTGGGAGAACATAGAAAGGTGCCCTTCTAAATTTGGTCTTGGGATTTGGCCTTGGAATACTTGTGAAGTAATCCAAGGAAATGCCTTCTTCACTGCACTGAAATCAGCAGGCTTAATATCTGTCACTACAAAGTGCATCAACGCAGAGGGAGGGAGATGAACTCTAAAAAATGGGCAATTAACAGCTGAACCTTTATAAAGATTTTACTGCTCAGGTAGACTTTAATGTAAACAGGTTGCTGCTTGGAAATTTGTAGTGGTCATCCACATCTGGGATGCACAATTCAGTTTTCAAACCGCTACGACGAGCAGCTTGTCTCTGTACGTGCAATTTGCTTTGATTCTTGACACAATTCCTTGTGAAGCAGTCTGTTTAGACAAGAAGGTGCCACTTAGCCAAAACTTTTAAGGGCGTTTGGGCAAAACTCAATGTAGTGTGAGATGGGAAAGAATGGAAAGGGGTGACAGGCCTGAAAGTATGGCAGTGACTAGAATGACCTTAAAGAAAAGTGAAAGACAAGTATTCGTTAGGGAAGAAGACAAATTATTTTTGAGGTACATGAAAATGAAATTTTAGTAGGAAATAAGATCTTGGATATACCTCCTGAATGATCCTGCTGACCATTACATCTTATTTTTATGTCTGCTGTTTACAAAAGCACGCATCGATTATTGATTGTTTGATGGGACCTTAATGGCTTTTTGTGTACGGTAAAACAGCATTTCCTCAGAAAGGGAAATTGAATTCTGACTTTCAGACAACCTTTTTATTGCTCTTGACATGTAAACCTTTAAGCCAGGGGTGCTCGAATCTCACGAGTTGAGTATAACCTAAGTTTTATTGTATGAGTTTGTGATCCTTAATTCTTCATTAAGCTCCAGTAGGAGCTTTGCGAGTTAGGAATTCACCAGATGAAACTCCTGAGAAGAGTGAAAACTCCAGTATCAGCCTCCTGGTGTGTGACCCATGAGTGAGTGGTAAAATGGGTGTGATTTTACTGCAGGCACTCTGCCTGTCTGTGGCATCTGCTGAGACACAGGTATGGGCTGTTCTGTCCCTTTGGTAAGTTTTCCAACAGAAACTGATTGAGCCATAATCTTATATTTGTTATGGACCCAGATTTCTGGAACATGCTCTCTCAATTGGAGAGGTTTCTCTGGAGCTAGTCCCCGTTCTTTGCTTACAGGGAAACTGCCATTGGATGTGTTACTGAAGTTGGGTGTATAAAAAGGCCATTAAAAATTGGAACTGTCTATTGCATGGTGTATATTTCCAATGCAGGTTTTGGAAAACGAGTATTACTTGCAATATAATATTGGAAAAGTAATTTCACTTAATTTCAAAGTACTTCTCCAGTATATTGCTTAAGGTAGGGATTGCTTACCGTCAGTATTTACAAGACATGACTGAAATGTTAGGTGGACTCATTGCTTCTTTCCTACTCTTAGCAGGAGAAAAAGGTGAGGGAAATTATTTAAGCACATCGCCTTCCTAGTAAAATGTGAGTTACCAAGACTCATGGCTTGTTGAAAATATTTTCTTTATTGTACCAGACGTGGGATATATGAACACTGGAGGTGTTTAAGCAAAGGGAAGGTGTGGTCCTAGGGGACGTGGTTTAGTGGGCAATACGAGTGGTAATTGGACAGTTGGACTGGATGATCTTACAGATCTTTTCCAACCTTAATGATTCTGTGAATAGGAATTGTAGCATTGTTCAGGCATTATAGGAAGCAATCAGAAGCTCTTTTAGTTAAATTATTTTTGTAGTTCACACTTTGGAAGTCTGTGGAAGCTAAATAATGAAGCAGAGGATTAGAATTTATTGTTAAAACATTTCTGCACTCGGTTTTCTGTGACAGCATCTTTATAGCCTTTGATTGAAACCGAGTTATTGTATCAATAGTCATTTTTAACTTTTTCAAATGCTTCTGAGAAGGGCTGAAATCCCCTTTCTCTAGAAAAAGAAAGGAAGAAAACACACAAAAAAAAAGACCCAAAAAACTGTTCATTACCGAAGCTAAATTACAGGCAACAGGAAAACCCACCATAATTCACTTACATATGCAAAAAGTTTTGTTTTCACCACCTAAAATAATATTTTTAGTTTCCAGTTCTGCAATGCTCTGCAAAAACCACTGATGTTGTTCTCATCCACTTTGGTAGAAATGCTTTACATTGAGACTTTTGTTTATGGAAGCCTGAGTTTAGAGTGGATTGAAACTGTGTACTTGGATACGTGAGTTTGCTGCCTTTTTTTTCCCCCACTTTTATTCCTTGCTTTAGAGCATTTATTCTGTGCTATAAATATAAAGGAAATGAATACTGAGTATACTGAGAACGGGCTTCATGCAAACCAGGGCACTCTTCATAAGAGAAGCAAAGCTTTGCACTGTGGTTGTTACACTGGGAGTTACCCATTTTTTCTGCATTGAGGAATATCATGGACTTAGAGGAATAAAGTAGATTTTGAGAAAATACTGAGTTGGTTGATTAAACATAAATGTTAAATGTTATGAAAGTTCTTGAACTGAATGTTTCTTTTATTTTGATCTTATGGATGTATGATGCTTGGAGCTTATAGATGGTGCCAGAAGAGTCAGGAGGCAACCCAGCCAGGGTGTCAGAGGTGGGTCTGCACTGTGATTTCTACCCCTGGATTCAATAGTTTTATGCCTAGCACAGAAGGAAAGAGACCTTACTTTGATTTGTTGTTCTTCCTCTTATGTATTTGCATTTCTTCATGTTTATTTCTGTCTTTTTTCAAGCCTGGGGTTTGGTTGTGCAGGACTGTGCTCCTGGCTCTGTGCTCAGACACATTCTCCTGCAATTACCCAGATTGCAGGTGCATGTATACTGAGTCTCATACCTTGGGAATCTTGTACTTTGTCATTTCTTTGTCTTTCTTTTGCATTCCTGAACCTCAGGTGGAAGGAGGTTGCCATTGTTGTGCTGCTGTCCTAATGTTTTAGATTGCAAAAGCAGAGCACACGAAATCTGGCCCTTGCCAGTGAACTGTTTGGGGTATGAGGAGAAGTTTCATACTCCTCATATTTGTCTGTGCAAGAGTATTAATAAGTAAATTACAGTGCATGAGCTGTCTACCATGGTCTTAGAGGATGTTTCTCCTGGGCAGCGTGTGGCAATTTGTATATACTACAGCAATTAATGTTGAGTGCTGATGTGCTCTTAAAATTCCCTGTGGTTTCTTCCTCTGCAATTCCTCCAGGAAGACAAGTGTAGCTTCTAGGGGGTTGTATTAAAATGGAACAAATGTGTTAAAATGAAGCATTTCTCAGTAACATGGTTCTGAGGTATGGTCAGGGTGGAGGATGTGCCAAGGGCAGGTTGTGCTTCAGAACAGTGAGGAACGTTTGTGTTACTGATCCTCGTCGTTTCATCATGGTAATAGGTTAATGTGTTCATGATATCATCATTACTTTATCCAGATCAGATGATTCATCAGAAATTTCTTTGAGGATAGTGAAACTCTGAATTAGAGCTTTTGAGTACTGTTTAGGTAGGAAAACTAGTACAAATACAACTGTCCTTCAGGCAGCTTGGAGTAATATCTTTAGCCTGGGGTTTTTGTTTTCCCTTCTTGTCAAATGGACAGAAAATATTGAAATAAATAGAATACTCCAGTATCCTCATCTGGATGGTTTTACAGGAAAGCAGTTTGATCATGGAAGAACTATTCTGTTTCCAGGTTAGGACTGTGGAGGGAGTAGTACTTTCATCTCATTACTTCTCATGGCTCAGAACTGTATTCACTTTTCTTTTTGAAGCAGGTGGAAATATCAGATTCAGGGAGGAAGGAAGCCTTGTCTACTCAGCAGAAGCTGCAGTCTCATGTAGGAGTCATGGAGTGGCAGTAACTGGAGCTAGATGTGACAGATGCATGCCTTGTTCTCTAGGCTTAGGTGGCACTGCTGACATTCTGGACACGTTTCTTCCATGCTCTGTGGAAAAGGTGGAACTACTGGACATGAAAGTTGACAGTGTTTGAAACAGGAGTGGATATTTCTTCAATCTGTGTGGTGTAATCTCAGGGCTGAGGACATTTTGATGGCACACCTCCAGTCTCCAAGCAGCATGGCCATGCATGCCTCCATTAGTACTCCCACAAGTAAATCCTTTCCTCTTGCTCTCTGCCTGAATTATCCTGCAATCTTGCATGCCCACGGCTTCATACTAACATGAAGCATTGATTCATGCTGGGGAGATCCTGCTGGAGTGCAGGGGAATGTCAGGGCATTGGCTGCCCTGTGCTTTCTCAGCCACCACCTCGCATGCTTCCTTTGTGGAACTCCCTCGTTTCCCACAGGCTAGGGCAATTTTCAGATCCTCCAGCAGAATTGCATGTCCTGCTTACAGAAAAATGAGATACTTGGTTTCATTGATGTTACATTGGTGTACCAGCTACAGAGCTGCTAATTGGAAAATCGGCAGTGGCTGCGGAGAGGAGGACTCACATTATCTGAGTGTCCCAAAGCAGAGGGGAAAAAAAGCCCTGCTTGGGACCTCTGAGGATAAAAGCTTTAGCAATTCCTTTATATGATTCTCTACTTTTATAGTGTTTATAAAGATAAGACGAATTAGATTTAAAATAAGTGTCTTTGAGGTTACATATGTGAAAACAGAAGCAGAATAGGGATGGGACTCTTCTGTACCTATCAGAGCAGGGCTTACCTGGGGAGGCAGGCAGGGCATGACTATGAATATGCAATAGAAATCTTCTCCACTTGTTCTGTTCAAAACAATATTCCCCAAAATCTGAAATAAGTATCATTTTGGAGAGATTTCTTTCTGAATTTGGACCAGTGGAACGGATCTGTGCATTTCCAGATGTCACTTCAAGGGTCTGTATTAAGTGGTTCACTGGGACTGAAGTGTTTAAGCAAGGATTCACAGACACTGCACGAATGCTGTGTGCACTCTTTTGAAGCTGGAATCTGCCTTCTGTGGTGCTGTAAGCAACCATCAGTACAGTGGCAAAATGCATGCACTGAGAAGCTAAGCAAACAGCTTTGCTGAAAAGAAGTTAAAAAGACTGAATTAGCTAAAAAATGGAAAAAAAAAACCAACACCGTTTCTCCAACCAGATTTATACATTTCCCCAAAGCAGGATTTTACAGGTTCCTATTAAATAAAAACAAACCAACAAAGTGGGTGCATTGCACAGCTGCCGTTAGGCTCTCACTTGCTCTCTGACCCAAAGGAGCTGCCGTAAAATAAAGCTCAACCTCTCTTTTCTTTTGAAAATCTGATTCTTGGTAAAACAGAGCACAGGGGTCACTTGGCCGTGTTTTGTTTTTGCAAGGAAGTTAGCAAAACACGATGTATTTTTCCTGTAAAATGTGTGAGGGATGACCGGATTTGTCACCGTGAAAACATTTTCTGACAACTTCTGTTTCTAGTCTGTGAAGGAAGAACCAGGAACGTGCTTTATTTGCAGAACTGCTTCAACCAACCCAATTAAAACCCAGTTTTTTCATACTTTTGCCTGTGCTTTATGGACTGGAGAGGTGTACAGTGCTTTGTGTTCATGCCCACGATGTTCAGCCCCGAGTTCTGTATTTTGTTCCGCACTACGCCAGTAGATTTGGAAGTTAAAAACCAGGTAAAAATAAGTGGCTTTCTTCACGGGCCTTTAACTTTCCAGAAGTGATGTGAGAAAAGGAAATTTCGTGTCACTTTTCAAGCTCAGAAGACCAATTTATAACCCTTCTTTCGAACTTCTAGTTGTGTGCTCCCCTGATGGAAAGATTGTGCTGTGTATTGAGAAGTCAGACCACATTTCAGCATTAGTCTTCATTAACTCTGCTCTGCAGAAGAGGAGGTGCTGGTGCTTTGCCCACCCCAGCAGGTTCCTTTTTTAAGTACAATTCTACAGGGCAGGAAAAGAGACGCTGTTTTTTTGCATCACACTCACACAGCCGAGCTCTGGACGGATGCAGTCATTTTGTTATTTAAAAGCCCTATACAAATTGTGAGGATGTCCACCTGACATTGGTAAGCTGAAAGCACTTTGGCATCCTGTGCGAGGTGGTGGGCCAGGTGCTACCAGGCTGTGGCTTCGGATGTGGCTTTCTTGGGGCCACTGACTTGCAGAGGTGGGGCGGCAGCTCGGTATGCAAAATGGGCACTGCTCTGAGCTCTCTGGCTTTGTGCTGCCATAAACTTGGGACATACAACCTCTGTGGCTTGTCCTAAAGGACATGGCAGCTGGAGGAGTTCAGGCTTTGAGCCATCTTTGGCCAAAAGGGTGGGCTGTAAAAGGCATTGTAAGTGTGAGTGGGAGGTGGGGGTTTGTCTTACAGAATCATTGACTCCTTAGAGTTGGAAGGGACCTCTGAGGGCCGTCTAGTCCAACTCCCCTGCAATGAACAGGGACACCACAGCTAGATCAGGTTGCCCAGGTCCTGATCCAGCTTTGTTTTGAATGTCTGCAGGTATGGGTATCAACCACATCTCTGGGCAGCCTGTGCCAGTGCCTCGCCACCTTCACTGTAAAAGACTTACGGCTTATATCTGAATCATTAAGGTTGGAAAGGACCATCTGGTCCAACCATCAGCTCATCACTACCACATCCCTCAGCACCTGCAAAGGACCCCTTCCATTTTCCCCAGAACCCACAGTGCCTCGACAAGTAGAAAAGTTTCAGAAACCACAGACAACAGCTCCTGCAGATCCATTGTAGCACGTTTCTTACCTTCAGGACCTTGACAGCAGTTCATTCAAAGAGAGATGTTACCTTCCCAGCTTTTCAGGTAGCCAAGGCACGTCTGAGTGGCTTGATGTGCTTCATATATTGTTTCCCATATTAGGTGTAGTCTCATATTAAGTGTTTATTCTGCGGTAAATATTATATTGCAAATAAAATGAGCATCTGAAATGTGTTCAAACAGTTTGGGGAAATCAGATATTTGCCGTAACTTGGGACACTCTAGGGCAAAATGTGCAGGAGGTATCTCGTCTCTTGCCATTTCAGCACTTTTAATATTTGATGGCTGGTTAATTGTGGTTGCTCTGTAGCTAAGTGTGCCAAAATGAAGGAATTTAAATGTGGTAAAGGAAAGGCTTCTCTTTGTCCTGACCCTGAACATAAAGCCCGTCATGATCATAAAAGGTTTTCAAACACACTTGGGGGCTTTTCCAGTTCTCTATATGCTGTGTAGTTGAGTTCTGTGGACTAGATGCCGGTGAAAAGTATTTCAGTTCAAGTTATGTGAGGTAACCACGGTAAAGAAGAGGGTTGAAAGATGAAAGGAAGAGGGGAGAAAAAAGATCTTGCTGAAGCTGAAGGTCGATATTTGAAGCATTTCTTCATCAGTGGCAACATGAGGACGGCTGCAGGATTGCCCTCTGAGGCCATGCCACATCCCAGTGCCATGGATCTGCTGATGGAGTTACAGCCCTGCAGCTTTGGCTCTTACACGGAGAGCTTCGTGGCCCTGTTTGCAGCTCTTTCTCTCCCAAGAGTGAGTTTTCTGCTGCGTTTCCTGACTGTGCAGCACAGACTGTCTTTACACCAAATGGTATTTTAACTCAAGAGAAGAATTCTGCAAAAGGGCATGAACCCATGTGGGTTTTCTTTTACTTAGGTTAGGCTGTGAAGTGAAACAAACGTGTTGAATAATCTCCTATGGATAAGCTGATGGGGACAGAGGAAACTTCCTATACCAAGTGAGGAGCAAGCGAGTTTAAGTGGTCTTCAGGGCATATTTGCTTAGCATGTTCTTTATCAGGGGCTTTATGAGGGATTCTGCAAGGACTTTAATGTCTAACCTGACTCTTATTTGCTGCAAAGCTTTTGTAATGCGGCTCAAGCCTCTCTGGTAATCCAGCAGCACTCAGGCCTGTGGCTTGTCAGTGTGTTTCCTCTGGTGAAGTGATTATAGGCATTTACATTTCGTATTGAATATCTGTTCTTTCTGGCTTTGGTCAGCATCTTAGGATGGTTCTTTTGCCATACTTTTGCAGTTCCAGGCATGGGAACAAGGTGCTCCTATATTACAAACTTGAAATGAGATGGTATTTTGTGCCAGAGCTTACTTTGCTAGGGCTTGTTGCTTTCTCGTCTTCGGCTTTTCAACTCTAGCACATGAAAGCCTTCCAGATATTCTAAACACTATGAATCTCTGCAGAGATGCTAATGAAACAGTAGTTAAGAGATTAAAGGCCTTTGGAGCGTACAGCCTGGATGAAAACCAAGTCAAGACGGGAGCAAAACGGTCCCCTTGTATCCTCATCTAACCTGATTCGTGTTCCTAGTAGTGAAAGTCTTCGAGATATTCAGAGTTGGTGCATGCTTCTCTCCTGCTAAGCCTCAGAAACCACAGCAGTAATTACAAAGTTTCGTTAATGAGGCTTTTTTTTTTCTTCCTTCTTGTATTCAGTTTAGTACAGTTCACTTTTTAACAGTCTGTCTAATGGTGACATCTGTGATTCTTTGTTCTTTCTCTTCTCCACACATCCTGGCAAATATCGATGAGCACTGCTCTTCTGCTGTCTCACCTAAGACTGACTACAGCAAGCTATAATGTTTTTAAATATCACTTGTCTTATGTATACATGGATTGAATTTGTAACAGTACTCATATGGCTTAAAACACTGTTTGTGCATTTTTAAATATGATGAGATATTCCAGTTCTCAAAGTCCTCCATATTAGGTTACAGACATCAAGGGTGGTTGTCTCTTAAGTAACATCTGTAGGGGATACTGCCAATATTTAGCTGATGCAATTTAGGAAGGAGAGCTTAAAATTCAGGAAGACTGTATTTAGAAGAGTTGGAAAGCACAGGAAGAATTTGTCAGGAGTATAGACAACTTGGTTATTTACAGTAGATGCAATCTGGGGTGGTTTTGTTTTTAAGTTATTTTTTAAACTTTTCATTTAAACGTTATTTTACTACATTCAGAATTACACTGAGATTTCATGGCTCCTCCACATTCAACCTGACAACCCATGGCAATCTTTTCTTTGGACTTTCGATCCTTACTTAAGTTACCATTCTCTTATTTGGAACATAGGAATGCTGTGAATCATCGAATCACCAAATCACTCAGGTTGGAAAAGACCTTAAAGATCATTGAGTCCAACCACAACCCAACCATACTGCCCTCACTCTAACAACCCTCCACTAAACCATGGCCCTGAGCACTATNTGGCTCCTCCACATTCAACCTGACAACCCATGGCAATCTTTTCTTTGGACTTTCGATCCTTACTTAAGTTACCATTCTCTTATTTGGAACATAGGAATGCTGTGAATCATCGAATCACCAAATCACTCAGGTTGGAAAAGACCTTAAAGATCATTGAGTCCAACCACAACCCAACCATACTGCCCTCACTCTAACAACCCTCCACTAAACCATGGCCCTGAGCACCACATCCAAATGGTTCTTAAACACACCAGGGATGGTGACTGCACCACCTCCCTGCGGAGCCCATTCCAGTGCTGAACAACCCTTTATGTTTTTCATTTTTTACCTGGTGTAGGGAGCCTGCTTTGGCAGGGGAGTTGGACTCGATGATCTCTTGAGGTCCCTTCCAACCCCTGATTCTATGATTCTGTGTACAGAAGTGTTTCCTGACATCCAGCCTAAACTTACCCTGGCACAACTTAAGGCCATTTCCCCTCAT
>VXAB01011358.1:346918-408286 GCA_013399175.1 Odontophorus gujanensis | reverse complement strand
AATCACTCAGGTTGGAAAAGACCTTAAAGATCATTGAGTCCAACCACAACCCAACCATACTGCCCTCACTCTAACAACCCTCCACTAAACCATGGCCCTGAGCACCACATCCAAATGGTTCTTAAACACACCAGGGATGGTGACTGCACCACCTCCCTGCGGAGCCCATTCCAGTGCTGAACAACCCTTTATGTTTTTCATTTTTTACCTGGTGTAGGGAGCCTGCTTTGGCAGGGGAGTTGGACTCGATGATCTCTTGAGGTCCCTTCCAACCCCTGATTCTATGATTCTGTGTGCAGAAGTGTTTCCTGACATCCAGCCTAAACTTACCCTGGCACAACTTAAGGCCATTTCCCCTCATCCTGTCACTGTCAGCAGTGAGAGGAGACAACCCTGCTCTCGCTGTGAGCACCTTTCAGATACTGGAAGAGAGCAGATAGGTCTCCCCTATATGAGAATATAGGGATTTGATTTTACAGTGATCTCTCTTGCAAACGTTACTCTTATCAGTGTCTTATCAGTTTGTACTTGGTGAAAGAGCATCTGAAGTCATTTAGCTCTATGTCCTACACAGTATTTTCCCAAGCGAGGTGCCTCTGTCTCTTGTTGCATAACAAAATAGCCATTTAATGCATGTGTAAGAGCAGTAAGGATTGGATGCTTGTCTTGCCCTGCTTACAGTTTTAGAATAAATGATAAATATATATATATATTCAGAATACTGAGAATGAGGTTGATTGAAGCTTGAGTAACTCCTGTTAGAAATAGAATGCCCAAATATATTTTACGTCACTCATTTTCCCGTGGTTCTTTTTCAAGGTGACTTATCAGTGGTTTAGAACAAAGGGCTTTGTATTTTCAGAAGCACTACATAATTACACTGCATATGCTAATTGCATATGCTGCTTGTGATGGTATTTTGGGAACTAAAAGTAGTGTCCAGATCCAATTTGAAATGTAAAATGTGGAGGAGACGTGGAAGGTACCATTGGGATTTTGCTAGGTAGAGACATCTATGATATTTAACATATATTATTTTTCATTAGCATACCTAAAAATGACAGTGACATCTTATGTATGAGTACTTAGGCATTCACCGTGCACTGTGTGGTGTTTGTCGTTCATACTGCTTAGCAGAGCTGACAATTCACATGCAACAAAATCTGTACATAGGCCACGTTGTTTTAAGTAACCTTGAAGTGTTTTCGTGTTGTAACATGCTATTAGTTGTTGGCATGTTAAATAGTTTTTGTCAAGTGTACGAGCTCAAAGTGTAGCTATCCGTTTAATTACCTGAGACTTATTTTGAGTTAAAAGTAACGTCAGGGACAGTAATAGGCTTTGAATATTTGGTGGGGAGACTTGGGAACTGCTCTGTTCTATGTTTCTGTCCAGTTTTTGGGAACAGAAGGATGTTGTGGAAACAGTGGCAGGCACGATTTCAAATCGTATGTGATTTCTTTTAATCTCTCACCATGATGTGCTTTATGAAGTTAAATGTCAAAAGGTGCTTGGTCACTGTTAACTGTTAATGTCTGTCATCTCCTGGAAAAAGTATTTGAATTCAGCCAGGTTGGAAAATACCTCCAAGGTCAGTCCAACTGTCCACCTACCACCAGTATTTCCCACCAAACCATGTCCTCCAGAACCACATCTACACAGTTCCTGAACATCTCCAGGGATAGTGACCCTACCCCTGCCCAAGGCAGCTCGTTCCAGCTCCTGACCACTCTTTCAGAGACAAAATTGTTCCTGATACCCAGTTTGAACCACCCCTGATGCAACTTGAGGCCATTCCCTCTTGTATAGAAGTCTCACATTCTCTTGTAGCTTGTGGAGCTTAGAGATCTCTTCATATCACTTTCATTGTAGACCCTATGACTGATCTGTAGAATTGCTGCCTGGATTCCAGTGACTTATCGGCTAAATCTTGATTAATTAAGAAGTGTTTGGTCCCACATATGGAAAATGAAGCATTTTTTTTTAACAGTGATGGAGCTTTTCAGTGAAACAGCTCAGCAGAGGGAAGCAGTGGTGGGTTCTTATCTGCCTAATCTTCGTGGTCAGGTAAGGATAAGTGTTTAGAAGGCACGTTAGAAGGCACTTTAGAAAGGCAGTGGCACTTGTGGTTATAAACTGATGTCCTTCCATTGACCTGTCAACCTTTGGTCTTTACCAGCTGGAGCACCACATTTCAGGAGAGCTTGTCAGTCTGTCTCATTAACGTTACCTGAAGATGGGGGGCTTAAGCATGAAGACCCCAAGTCTGTGGTGTTTTTTAGCAGTACCCTCCCCTTCACATGAAAGGCTTTGGGCGAGCCATGCTTTTGTCTTTGAGTTACATAGCCATGATGTTTTCAGGATTCCTGTGGGGCTTCCAGCATCTTGGGGGCATCCAGTGACAAGCTACGGCACAACTAACTCNAGGTTGGAAAATACCTCCAAGGTCAGTCCAACTGTCCACCTACCACCAGTATTTCCCACCAAACTATGTCCTCCAGAACCACATCTACACAGTTCCTGAACATCTCCAGGGATAGTGACCCTACCCCTGCCCAAGGCAGCTCGTTCCAGCTCCTGACCACTCTTTCAGAGACAAAATTGTTCCTGATACCCAGTTTGAACCACCCCTGATGCAACTTGAGGCCATTCCCTCTTGTATAGAAGTCTCACATTCTCTTGTAGCTTGTGGAGCTTAGAGATCTCTTCATATCACTTTCATTGTAGACCCTATGACTGATCTGTAGAATTGCTGCCTGGATTCCAGTGACTTATCGGCTAAATCTTGATTAATTAAGAAGTGTTTGGTCCCACATATGGAAAATGAAGCATTTTTTTTTAACAGTGATGGAGCTTTTCAGTGAAACAGCTCAGCAGAGGGAAGCAGTGGTGGGTTCTTATCTGCCTAATCTTCGTGGTCAGGTAAGGATAAGTGTTTAGAAGGCACTTTAGAAGGCACTTTAGAAAGGCAGTGGCACTTGTAGTTATAAACTGATGTCCTTCCATTGACCTGTCAACCTTTGGTCTTTACCAGCTGGAGCACCACATTTCAGGAGAGCTTGTCAGTCTGTCTCATTAACGTTACCTGAAGATGGGGGGCTTAAGCATGAAGACCCCAAGTCTGTGGTGTTTTTTAGCAGTACCCTCCCCTTCACATGAAAGGCTTTGGGCGAGCCATGCTTTTGTCTTTGAGTTACATAGCCATGATGTTTTCAGGATTCCTGTGGGGCTTCCAGCATCTTGGGGGCATCCAGTGACAAGCTACGGCACAACTAACTCCTGCGTTGGGAATGGCACTGCCTGTGTTCCTCAGCTGTGGGACTGTTAGTAACTGATGGGACAGGGCTTGTCCTCAAGCACTGTGGGCCTTTGTTGTTGTTTCTGAGCTGAGAATTTTATTCTTGGAATTTTTGATGCTTTTGGGACTGTAGTTTTTCCCACTTTTCAGCAAGTGCAGAATCATGGGATTGTAGAATATCCTCAGTTGGATTGAGTCTTTTTTCTGAACTGGTTCCTCTAGGTGAAAAATCTCACTGAAAAATGTAGTAAGTGCCACAGACTTCAAACTGTTTTCCAGTTTCAGTACATATAGCTATAGCAGTTCTTCTGTTGTTGCTGTACATGATCATCAGTACTGATCCTTTGGCAGCTTTGCTATTGGTCCTGCGCAGGGAGCTGAGGACAAATAGCTCCTGTTGTGGCCAAGGCAAGCCCCCTCTGCCTCTGAAGAGCACCCACACCTATTTGTAGCTTTAAGTGCATCAGGGACCTTAAAGCAGTGAAAGTGGGAACCAGGATGCAGAACAGGACAAACAGGCAGAAATGGATCAACAGGAGGATAGCAGTTACCTTGCTTGGACTATTCAAGATGATACCAGGCCATGGGGGTGCTGGTGAGTCACTGCAAAATACTCCATCTGCAGAGTGCAGTTGGACAGAAGGAGCCACGTGAATCTGTCAGGTGGTTTCAATGTAGAAAGATATTCCTGTGTCATAAAACCATGGAACTTAACAGCATTTTGTCATTGATAGGCCCTTGGAGAAGTATGGTCCTGTCCGTGCACAGTGTGGGAGGCTGTCTGCTTTCTGATAGTATTAAAGTCTGTGTTTTTGGCAGAGACCTGTTTGTTCTTATAACACCTGATCTCCCTGCATAGCTGTTATAACTCCCCTTGCTTGGGCAGCATCTCAGTCAGAATCTTAAAGAGAAACCCCAAACCCTTCGCTCCATCCTCGTTCCAATGACAGGACAACTTCAGTTTTCATGTGATGAAATGCCTGTCAGCATCAAAATCCCAAGTCTGACCGCCACTTTCTGATAGGAGGGAGCCTGCAGCACCACGTACTGCTCTTCTCATTCACCCTCCCCTTGCTAAAGCATCATTTCCTTAAGGAGGGCAGGGAAGGAGAGCGTGGCATGGTTTCACTGCTAAATTTACTGATAGAAATGAGGAGCTGGGAACCCAGAGAGCTGGTTTTTCACTTCATTTTCCCTTTTCCCATGTAAGGTATGATGTCAGTTTACCCTTAATGCCCTCTGATTCCAGTTCATTGGATTACTCATGTCCAAGTGAAGCTGAAGCAAATGGCTTTTCACAGCAGAGGAGGACCCACTTGTGTAACATGCCAATCTTTCTGCCCCCGTATGCAAGCTGTGGTTTCCGTGCACGAGTCATTCACACACGTGCAGGAAGGCTTTTGCTAACTACAGTGAGGTCAATGAAATTAGAGAATAAATGATTCGTTGTAAATATTTAGTGAACTGTGACTAAGCACCTTTTAATAGAAAGTGCCAGCTCTTCAGTTCCACAGGCACGGCTGCTTCCAAACTGTTCTGTTTTATAAGGCACTTTGTCATGGCTCAAGATATTTACAGCACATCTATTTATTTTTTTTTTAGTGACCATTTTTCATTCAGAAAACAGATGGGAATTTCCTGAAGGTGCAAGGCAGGCTCGAGAGTGCGTGGTGTGTCACTGGGAACAGTGCTCCTGCACTTTATTGCAAGCACAGCTTTAGGAAGGCTCTCTGCTGCAAGGCTCTGAGAAGTGAATGAGTGCAGATGCCCTGGTGAAGTCTGACAGACACTTCGGTGTTCCTGAGGCATTGGGCAGAACCTCCTGTGGAGCCTGGTCACAAAGAGTCCCAGCCCACAAACACACCCTCTTAACCAGGCATGGAGAGGGGGGAGGTTAGGGTTAGGGTTAGGGTTAGGGTTAGGGTTAGGGTTAGGGTAGGGTTAGGGTTAGGGTTAGGGTTAGGGTTAGGGTTAGGGTTAGGGTTAGGGTTAGGGTTAGGGTTAGGGTTAGGGTTGGGGTTAGCTCTGCTGCATGTCAGATTGAGGACAGGGCTCCATCGATTGCATCAGGTCCCCGTATCTGCGGGGTTCTTTTCTTAAATGAGCATCCCTACTCATACATAAGCATCATTGCTTGAAGCAGGTTCCAGAACTCAGAAGTTGAATACCTTAATATGAAACTTCTGCAATATTTTGTACATGTTTCTGTATAGGAATGGCACGGTTAGGGTCTGACTTCTCCCTGCTGTACCTTTGCAGGCAGATTGAAATCTGTGTACTTTCCCAGGGAGTTAAATAAAAATGAAAACAAACAAGTTTAAAAGAAGTCTTTTCTTTGTTCTGCAAATGTTCTCCATCTACTATTTTTTCGTATAATATAGGATCCAGGTGATTTGAGGAGTTGGAGGACACAAGATGGGGGTAAGTGGGTCTGCAGGCAGACAGCAAAGCCTAACTGGCAAATACATTTGAATCATAGAAACGTTTCAGTTTCTGTAAAAAATAAATGTTAGGATAGCACACATCTGGAGGCTCACAACCAAACATTCTTCTGCTTCTCAGATGAGTGAGATAACTCTGCACATATTTCTGCTGGAGTCGTTTTGTCAAGTGAAGATTTACAAAATTGATCAACTTGGAAAAATCAAGGCCAGTAGTATTTTTTCTTTATCCCATTTATTGGTCATATACAGCTCCACTCGAAATCGTTCTTAATATTTATCAGCAAAGGGAATATGATCTCAAGTTTTATTTCTTCCTGCTTTCACTTCCCAGGGAAAGCCCTGCCTTCCTTGCTTCATCTCCAGTGGTAATAAGGAATCACAGAATCGCAGAACTGTAGGGATTGGAAGGGACCTCTAGAGATCATCAAGTCCAACCCTAGCAGAAATTTCAGAGGGGAAAAATAAAATAAGAAAAATTGATTCCAGAGAATGGAATAGAATAGAGGTGTTAAGGCCCCAACTCCTGGGTGGGTTCCTCCACCCACCTGGTCACCAGGAGATGGTCTTGTACGTATTCCTCCATTTCGGACTGCAGAGACCACCTCTTCTCCCACTGGCTGCTGAATATCACTCCTGTTGCCATCCCTGGTAACCACACTAATTGCTTACATGGAAAAGTAATATTAGGAAAATATTAAGAGAAGCTAAAAATACATTAAACATGATATAGCAGCTGGAACCAGGGAGAGCCAGCACCTTCCACCAGCCAGATCTCCACGGACCACCAGCAAAGTGCTGCGGGGCCCACTGCAACCATGCAACCACATAACGTGCTTTGGAACATTTACATCAAATATCACCTCCTGCTTTTTACCTTGACCTCAGAAGACTTCCCCAGCAAATGACAAACAATGAACTTATATAGTGTGCCCGAGAGGCTTCGGTTCTAAATAAGCCCTGTATGATGCCACACATTTTCGAGGAAGCAGAGCTTACCCGAGACCACACAAATCTCAGCCACCAGCACCATTGCTTGCGTGTCGAGCCAAAGGGCCCGAAGAAGCAGTGACTGTGCCTGGATATAGAAGCACAGTCAGGATGCTTTAAAAAAGGATCTTGGTGCTGAGCAGCTTGGCCCTATGCTGCACTTCCCTCTGTGGTGCCCACAACCGGAGGCTTTCGCTTTTCTCTAAAAGAGAAAGAAAGGAAACGAGAATTTTCTGCTGACTGCAGATGGAGGCATTAATTACTCTCCTGTAACACCTCTTTCTGATACCAGAAATTACAGTCACTTTTGCCTCTGTGCAAAATCCAGTGCATGGAAATGGCAGCTTTTCCTTGGGAGAGTTTGGTCTTTCCCTGCTGCCACCCGTCGTTTCCTTGGCTTATTAAGGAGGAAGGGAATGGCAAAGACAGGATCTGAATGCCTTTCCTTCAAGCATGGCACTTCCTGACTTCTGTCTATAGAGATTAATTCTCCTTGTCAAGTGCAATCCATTTTTAACACCACTTGCCAGGGAGCACCTCTTGGTATTGGCTGGGATGCAGCACATGTACTTAATTGACACAAGAATTTTTCCTTCTGTAATCACAGAAATGTGCTATAAACCTTAAAACTAACCCACTGGTGAGAGCAACTGGAAGTGTTTGCTGGAATTGGCTTTCTGCTGTAATTTTTTATTTTGTATAGCTTACCTGTTGGGATAAACAAGGGAAGCAGAAAGGTCTGCCCTGATAACATTTTGTGTTGCTTTCTTATTTGTATCTGCAGAATATAAGGCACACAAATCCATGGTCTTCCTTTTGTTTCCTTGTTAACTCTCATGCTGGGTGTAGCACCAGACCGACCACATGTGAGGAAGCCCTTTAGAATGCTTACATTTAATTCCCAATTTTGTTTTAACTTGAGCAGCCTAAAATTAACAATCACAGAATCACAGAACTGTAGGGGTTGGAAGGGACCTCTAGAGATCATGGAGTCCAACCCCCTGCCAAAGCAGCTCCCAGCCCAGGTTGCACAGATAGATGTCCAGGTGGGTCCTGAATGTCTCCAGCAGAGACTCCACCGCCTCTCTGTGCAGCCTGTGCCAGTGCTCCATCACACTGAAATTCAAATTGAAGTAGAAATTAAAATCTCACATTCAGATATTGAATTGATCTAATTTTCTTAGTAAATTCTCTTCAAATTGCCATTTCCTCCAGTCTGAATGCTTATCAGCATACAGCGACGCACATTTTTTGCCAAGTTCTCGGCGTATCTCAGATTTGGCTGTTTCTAGTGAAAAAAGGGAGAAGATCCAATTGTCTAAATAAACAGAAAACACAGCGCTGAGTGGTCCAGCGCTGACTTTTGAACTCTCATTAACAAAAGGAAACAATTAATTTCCCTTTTTTTCCACGCAGCATTTAGTTGAGCCGTATGAGAGTGGTACTTCCCCCGCTTTTGGTGCTCTGTTGTTATTAGCTTGTGTGTGCTGCCCCTTAACTTTGGATCCCTGCTTTTGCTGCTCCTATGATATTTCTTAATTCTTTCTAAATTCGTCCTTAAGAACGCTTCTTGCTTCTTGTCCTTACTATGCAGCTGGTATGCATTTGATATTTGTGAATTCTCTTCCCTTGAAAGCTTTCACGTTTTTCAGAATTCCAGGTTAGAGCAAAGCTTTCCGAGCACTCATTTCCAAGCTTCCCATTGAAAGAAAGGAAGTTGAAGCAAGCTGCTTCACGTTGCTTCCTCTCAGCATTGGAAGTGCTGCTTCATTAATTCATTTTAATGCTGAGGGTTTTGATGTTGTGCTGAGGGACATAGTTTAGTGTGGAAATGTTGGTGGTGGGTGAATGGTTGGACTGGATGATCTCAGAGATCTTTTCCAACCTTGGTGATTCTGTGATTCTATGATGCAGACCATTACTGTTGTATTCCTCCCCATCCCTAAGCTGTGGGATGGAGCCAGGGTGAAGAAGGGAGAGCATCCATCTTTGTTTTCCTGTGGGGGCATGGAAGGCTACAGGTTTGCTGTATACACTGTACATACAGGTATAGCTTTGCTGTTGTTTTCACCTTTCTTTTTTTTTTTTTTTTACATCTCACATGTTTCTTTAAGCAATTATAAGACAAAAATATACCATGGAAAATCCCTTGATTATTTGACGAGGCATTAATTGTGATGACTTTGCATTCGCATTCACTGTTACTGTTGGAGAGCGCCAAAGCGAATATCTATGGTACAATTAGTAGAGACGGATGTGGTCCTTGCTTTTGTTTTCATAGCAAGTAGATCAAGCCTAGAGTGATTGTAAAACATCAATATTTCATAAAACTCTTCTTTTCCTCTTCCAAAAATTCTGCCAAATTGTACTTAAGTGAAGTCTTCTGAAGAAGAAGCCCGTAAGAGTCCTTTGCTATAAATACATCTTTGTGATTTTAAGAAGAACGGGATATTTATAATGGATTGAGCCAGAGCTTCTCTGCTCTGTGTTATCTTTATAACGTTTGCCATAAAGTGCTTCCAGGCGACATCTTGACTTCTGTAATTTTTTTCTTCCTTTTCGTTGGTGCCTGGAACAGATTATTGTGGGTTATAACATTTTAAAACATTTAAGTAATCCATTTGAAAGCAGGAAAAGGAGCACACCATTGATATGAAATTGAACTGGCTCTCCAGAAGATTTTATCGCAGAACTTCCAGTTTCTTACTCTAGGGAGAACGTTGCATAGCTTGGCTTCTGAAATTAAAAAATGTTTTTAAAACACTGTCTTGGTAAGGGAAAAGAACACGTCGCTGGGGAGAGTTTTACCTCCAGATAGAAAAAAATAATGAGTTTAAAGTGTGTTCAATGCATTCTGAAGTTAAACCTAATTTAAAACCAGCTATACAAAATAATTAGTCCATGTTTTAATAGATGCATGTGCTCTTGGAACTGAAGTGGACATATCGGATCAGTACTAGTGGGAAAATATTTTTTATTTGTGCTTTTCTGTCACAAGTTCAGTGCTAAGACAGGGTGATTACTGTAATGATTTCGGTTTTGATCGTTGGTAATTGGGAGGTTGTGTTGCGTCATTAGCTGTAGGTGTGCTATACTGTGACCTCACTCATATAGAGCACAGCTTTCCAAACGGTTATTTGAGGACCGCTGATAATCTGGAAATCATAGTATGTATTTTACAGTACTTTTTTTAGTACATAACAACTAAAATAAATTACAGAACCACAGGGTCTAGAAATACTGCAGATATCAGTGTTGTAGTTGGGGCTGAGGGTGCTCGTGAGAATCCTGCAGTTGGGAAGGCGCTGCTGCTCTTCAATATGGGCACCTCTGGGAGGGGATCCTGTTCTTTGGCACCTCCATGATGCTAGCACTTCCACCATGACTCAGTGACAGCATGAGAGCTCTCTATGCTCAGGTGAGCTTTGCAACACATTGAACTTTTCTCTCTAAATGAGGACATTAAAAGACACCTCCTTGGCCAGGCCTTGGTGCCAACCAGCAGCAAGAGCATGGAGCGGATTGCTCCAGAGCAAAGGAGGAAAAGTGGTGTTACACAATGCCTTGGTGTCAGATACAGGAGTGTGTTCGTTGAGAGCTGGATGTAATTATCATCGTCTTACCCGGAAAAAAACTCATTCATAAGTTGTGAAATGGATTATTGAAACAAAGAGCGAGCCAGAGCGGTCTTGACGTTTCAGAAAATATAAGAAGAATAATATTATTTCTCTACAAATTAGCATAAAGCATTCTTCCTCATTTATATTTTTGTATCTTGTGGATTACTTTAAATGGCCTGTGGTTTTAATCTAGATTTAAAATAGCTAGGGATTTCCACATTTGGTTAACACTTATAACGTATATACACAGTGAAATTATGTTTTGACTTCCTGCTCTCCTCATCATTTTTTCGCCCCATCCTCATGAGAACAGACTGAAAATTCATCTCGGTTGGCTTCGTTAAATTCCATTTGTGTTTGGGTGCATTGTTGCAGTGAACTTTTTCGTAGCTCAGAGACAACTGATCAGAGTCCAGTCGGCACGGCCTAGAAAGACAGTTGTCTCATTTATTTCCTGAAAAACTGAAACCCTTTATGAATGAGCAAATGGAACATATTATGTTATACAACTGGAATAAATTAGATCTTCCTCCTTCGCCGACTGTAAGGATTTGTAACATTAATTTATGTTCAAAACACTTCGCTGTTAGGATTTGGCGTGTTCTGATTAGTACACAATGGTACTGAAAAGGATTCTTGCCACAGCTTCGTGTTGGGATAAAGCTGCTGATTTTCAGCACTTAGGAAGTGCTTGCAATCCTATGAGGGAAACGAGCAAGCAAAATGGGCTGAAGCCAGTTGGTTCCCTCAGTAGACAGGACTTTTAAACGCACCTATGTTACCCCTTTCTAGCATTAGTTATGGGGGTTTTTTGGATTATTTTTTCATTTTAAAGTTAGTATTCTCTGTTCATGGCTATTGCATTATGAGTAGCCAAATTAGCTCTGTGAAACCGTGTGTGGCATTCTGCAGATCTTTGATCAAAACTTAAAAAACTAAGTTGTGATGGAATTTACATGTATTCACCCCAACAGAATGTGCCTGAACATGATGTGTTGGAAGGAGACCTGTATCATAGAAACACAGAGTGACTTGGGTTGGAAAAGACCCCAGGGACCATCATGTTCCAACCTCCTGCCACAGGCAGTGCCACCAACCTCCAGGTCTGGTTCTAGACCAGGCTGCCCAGAGCCCCATCCAACCTGGTCTTAAACACTTCAGGTTTGGAATTCACAGCCTCTCTGTGCAGTCTGTTCCTGCATCTCATCACTCTCTCTGTGAAGAGAGAATCTGTCCAGGCACCTTGCTACAGAATGAACAATGTTTTACATACATACTGATCATTCCCAAAGTAACAGATGATGTTACTATTTAATGGAGTAACATAATAAAATAGGAGGCACTACTTTCAGAACAGCCCATGTAGTTTAAGTCATGCGTTCGTTCTTTCAGATGTAAAACATAGAGTATTTCCTCGTGAATTTTAAGTATGTCATTGCTTATGAAGAGAAGTCACTGTAACTGGGAGAAGTTCTTGAGGGTGTCGGAGCACTGCCCACAGAGTCTCCTTCTCTGGAGACATTCAAGACCTGTCCCCCATAACAACCTCACACACAAATTGATAAAGTAACAGCTACCCCTGGGGAGGAATAACACAATGGATCGACGCAAGCTTTGGGAGATCCCACATGGATACAGTATTGACCGTTGGCCAACAATCTGCTCTTGTGGCAAAGAAGGCCTACAGCATACAGCTGCATTAGGCACTGCCAGCAGGGTCGGTGCAGAGACTCTATCCTTAGGGATACTCAAACCCGACTGGACACAGCATCCTTCTCTGAGCAGAGGGATTGGGTCAGATTATCTCCATGTGCCCTTTCCAATCGATAGCAGAAGCAGCATAGTGCTATCTGTTCCTTGATAGAGTCATTGTTTAGGTGTGAGTATGAATTTATTAAAGCAAAATTTAGATTTAGATCTCTTACCGTGTGTTCAACAGATTATTTAAAGAAGCATCAGGAAAAATTTCCCCTTGTAGAGAGTAAAGTTAAGTTTTTGTATTTTTTTTCCATGTAATTAAAACAATTTCAGTCTCAGCTAAAGTACACAATTCAGAGAGTCCATGCTAAAACAAAACATGTTATTACTGAATCAAGACAGAGTGACCTCCCATGGAGTGGGAGACTTCAGCATCTCCAAAGTTCACTCCCCAAGGGTTTCATGTTATCCTTGATTTATGGTGGAGTCACTGAGGACAAGGCTTCTCTTTCTGAGAAAAAAGTCTGACTTTTCATGTGATGAGCTGTTAGGCATTATTAATCCCATTCTCTGGCAGACCTTATCATTTTAAAATTCATGGTGCAAAGAACATACTTCAATTTTCAGGTAAAGAAAATTGATCATAGAAAAGTTCTTCCCTCAGTGACACCATGAACTTGATGTCTTTGGATGTTGCTACCCAACAAAGTAATTGAGAAGTATCCATAGTGAACACAATTAAATACTGAATTTTTTCCAGTAAGGTCAAAACTATTATTAATTACAAACTCTTTTCCTGTTTTAATATTTTAATAATGATAAGCATTGGTGAAACTTATTTCAGACTCTGAATATGGCTTTCAGTATTTTTATGTAAGGAATTCCAAGAACCGTGTGTTAGTTGTAGCTGACATACTGTTTCAGTTTGTGCTCATACCTCATTTTAAAGTTTTTTAAGCCACATAGTGAAGATTTTGTTTCGTGTTCTTGTTCAAAATTATGAGACCCCCTGTTCCTCTCTGAGCTTAGTTCCCAGTGTTTTCAGAAAGGAATATGGAGTATGTTTCCATAGGTGTAGGAGAGCAAGGAGTTACAGGGAGCGTTGGGGTAGGGATGCTTTCAAGCTCTGCAGAGAGGTAGGATTGCTACCCAGGGGGAGGAGGGAAGAGAATAGAGTTCTAGAGGAAGTAACACTGCCAATTTACTCAACTTTGTGTGCAAAATAATGCAACACTGTGAACAAATTAGCTGAATTGTATTTATATTTATATATACGCGTACAACTTATTTTTTAAATATCTTCCATACAGGACTTCTTGAAACTAGGGATTGTTGGCCCATCATCCAGTAATTGCAGCTGTAAGAGCAGCTGTGTAGATTTAGACGGGCTAATTTTAAAAGCCAGCAGAGTTTAAAGGTAGTAGTTGGGTCTTCATATTAGAGGATGAGGCTAGTGTTCTTGTTTTTGTTTGTAATGGTGTAGTTGCATCCCAAAGAGAGTAGAGTGACACGGAGTAGCTCTGTGCAGCTTAGGCTTGGGAACCTTACTGTTTGTATTGTATAGCTCTTCAGTTAGGACAAGAGAGATATGCAAGTCAAAAGTCATGGAGAACAAACCTCCAGCAGCAACTTGTAGTTCGACTCCTTATCTCCAATACTTCCACTAAATCCTAGCAAAGAACTGTGTCCTGCATGACATGTCATACCCACATAAACCTCATTTCATGAATTGAAGCTTGTAAATACATTCTCTGTGAATGTATGTACTCAAATAGAAATTAAGGTCGCCTTTTATTTTTACATGTCCTTTGAAGAGCAGAAAAACACATAAATAGACAGCAGTCAACACACTGATACAGTTATTCTGATCCATTTTCATGTAATGCTGGTAGTTTGTGCTCATTGGTTACAAAAATTCAAGGCCTTAATGTGTTCTGTTTTCTCCTAAAGATAAAGCAGTAACCAAGTAAGTTATTCATTTTAAAACGAATGTCCCTTCGCTCAGTTCACTGATGGCATTATGAAGGAACAGTGCCTGTAAAAAGATGTCTTGTCACACCATCTCTCTGTTATGTAGTGTATTTTAATGTAACACAGAAGTATTTCTGAGACCACATCTGAATGTTCTTCCACCTCTTCCCACCTTGGTGCTTAGGCCTCTTTCCTGCACCACTCATCTTTGTTCTGTCACACTTTCTTCCCCGACTTCCTTCTTTCATTCCATTTCCACACTCCATACAGCGCATCCTCCTGTGTGTAACTCATCACTTTTCTGCTTTTGCACTGACACCTCTTTCCTTTCAGACTTTGTTTCTGCCTAATTTGTTCAACAACAGATGTGGCACACAAAAGGCAGGAAGAAGTGCTTGCTTTGAATGTTAAGACTTCAAAAAAGACTTAATCCTCGGTTTTTTTCTGTGTTCTCTGTTAGAGCACTAGGCTTACTCTCAGGCTCCTGAGAAAGGAACCTGTAGTTTCCCATTCTGTCAGCTTCAGGAGCAGATCCCAATATGTTATCATGGTGAGGCTGGATCAGACCCTGGGCAGTCTGATCTGTCTGTGGTGTCCCTGTTCATTGCAGGGGAGTTGGACTAGGTGGCCCTTAGTGGCCCTTTCCAACTCTAGGAATTGTATGATTTATCTTAGAATTAGTCTCATATGGGACCAAACCAAATTACTTCAATGTATTGTAGTGCTGATTTTCCAAAGTTTGTTGTTACTTATGTATGGTGATTTGCAGTCTCTCTCGTTCTGGTATTTGAATTACTAGAAATTTTCTGGATGTTTTTGTGCTACAAAACTGATTCTCATTGTCACCACCTGACCATCAGCTCTCTAATAACTGATATGTTTAGGAAGAGACTTGCTTATGCTATGAGGCATCTCTGAAAACTAGGTATGTAATTATGTGTTCCAGATGTGTTCCTGACAAGCAGTTGGCAGTATTGCTGTGTGTTCACAGAATCACAGAACTGTAGGGGTTGGAAGGGGCCTCCAGAGATCATGGAGTCCAACCCCCTGCCAAAGCAGCTCCCAGCCCAGGTTGCACAGCTCGGTGTCCAGGTGGGTCCTGAACGTCTCCAGAGAAGGAGATCCACCACCTCTGTGTGCAGCTCCAGTGCTCCATCACTGCACTGTGAAGAAGTTCCCACACACATTGGTGCAGAACTTCCCATGCTTCAGTTTGTGGCCATTTCCCCTCGTCCTATCACCACACACTGCTGAGAAGAGTCCGGCCTCGTCCCTTTGCCTCCCACTCCTCAGATATTGATAGACGTGGATCAGATCCCCTCTGAGTGTTCTTTTCTGAAGACTGAACAGCCCCAGCTCTCTCAGCCTTTCCTCATAAGGAAGGTGTTCTACACCCTTTATTTCCTCTGTGGCCCTCCACTGGACAAGGAGATCACAGTCATTTTTGTATTCTTGCACTACTGAGGAGACATGAGCCCCGATATTATCCAGTCCAAATATTTCTAGTAGTGTGTTTTCCCTCCATGAGCGCTTCCATCCTGATGGCATTCTGCTTGGTGGGTTGATGGGTACTGGCCTGCTGGTGGGCACGCACTGGTTGCATTGGGCCACCTGCAGAACCTTGTTACGTCTGTAGAAGAGGCAAAAAGGTCAAAACATAAAAGGAAAAATGCATATTTCCCACCAGTCTCCTTCACTGCCTTTATGCTTTTCCTAGTCTCGATTCATCAGATTTATTCAAGGTGGTAAATTCTGCATGAGTTGGGGCAGCTTTGTTATGGTATGAACTCAATAGAAACCCCACTTAAGGAAAGTATTTATTCTAGCTTCGTGCACTCCCAGCCACCCTGGCTGACTTCCTTTCTGGCCAGCACTGCATTGCGGGGCCGGGGAGGATGGGAGGTCGCCGCAGCTCTGTCTCCTCAGCCACTTTCCTGGTGGTCCGGCCACCTGGAGAGCTCTGCATCGGCCTCCTGGAGCAGGGCTCCATGCTTTGCAGCCTTGTAAAGCCCCAAGAAATGTAGCACAACAAGTGCTTTATCTATTTCTATAACTGCACAGGGTTTCGAGGTTCTTGCAGTAGAGGTCTGTGCCATGAGCAGATGCTGTACCTTAGCGTGTGTAACTGTATGAGTGTGTGTATGGACACACAGGGTGCTGTGAGATCTGAGTGCATTGGACATTGGGCCCTCTGACAAGCTTGGAAACATCATTATGGGAACTTCAATGAATTAGAAATAAAAGGTGAAAGTAAACAATGAAAGAGTTGTGGTGGTCTGTTCTCTCTATTCCTGTGAAAAGTGGGGGGAGTGATATTCCCTTGTAAAAACGTTTCATCAGAATAGAAAACCTTTGACTCAGGAACATCTGAGAAGAGTTTCTAATTCCATGGCATGTATAATGGGCAGGTGCTTCTGTGTCAGAGCACTCTTCTTTATTGTTTGACTGTTTTGATGAACTCATAATGTATTTTTGCTGTGTTTTCACTATTTACCTACAGGGAAACATCTCTCTTCTGTGTTCAACAGAATTTTTATGTGGTTCATTGAAAGACTTAATAGGTATACCCAACAAATGGAAGGTTCTTTTTAGGACTGTCTATTGAACCATTAAAAACAAAGCAAATGTGAAATAAAATTCAATAGTTATATTAAAATATCAAGTTTGTTTTCAGCTTTCAGAAACCAGAGCACCAGATTTTGAGTAGGTGCAGATGGAACATGATTTTCAATTTGGTATTCTATATAATGAAGTAGTGATTTTTTTTTTATATCTCTCTCCCTTGTGTTCTAATATAGAATTTCACCATCACCTCTGACTTATCCTCTGCATCAGAATGGAGCAGAGGATTTGCTGTCTGTTTCCTCTTTGATCAATAATTTGTATTTTGATGGCATCTCTTCTACTTCTCATGCAATTTTTGAAGCTGAAAGTTACCTTTGTGAGAGGTTTCTGAATGCAGAGTCTCGCAGAACTGTCAGCACTGTAGCTCGGAAATAGCCTTCTGCTTTCAGAAATAGAAACCAAAAAACCTTTCCTTTGTGTATGTGAGATATCTGCCAGCTAACGTGAACGTAGTAATTTGTGTTGGAGATCATAATACTGCCAACCAGACATTTATTACTCAGAAAAAAAGAAAAAAATATATATATAAATATTTGTTTTGCATTTCGACTTTTAGACATAATGGGAGATAATTTTTAGATACCAAAGAGTCAGTTGGGTTGGGTATGACGAAAACTTTCTTCTCAAAAAGAGTGGTCGGGTGCTGGAATGGGATTCCCTGGGAGCTGGAGGGTCACCATCCCTTGAGGTGATCCAGAGCAGTGTGAATGTGATACTGAGGAATGTGGTTTGGTGGGAAATATTGGTGGTGGGTGGATGGTTGGACTGGATGACCTTGGAGGTCTTTTCCAACCTTGGTGATTCTATGATTCCAAGTGAGAATGAGCAGTATGTCATGGTTGTTGTGGCTGAATTATTGGTTGATTAGAAAAAAAAAGTATTTTTTTTTCTGGCAATTTACATATACATCATACTTAAAACTGAAATATTTAGACTTTATCGCCTGTGAGCAATTGTTATAAATTGAGGAGGTTTCTTTGTATTACTATACATTCCAGTGTAATGTGGTAATAAATAATTGTATTTTTATATGTGTTTCCTATGGAATACACAGGTATTTGCGGTTTGTAAAATATTTAATAGGATCTGGTGTGTTTGCAGCTCTGTGCTTGCAGTCCTAGAAAGGGTCTGATGTTGTAATTCATGTACATGTGCACTTCTACAATATAGGACGGAAAATTCTTTGAGTTGTCCTGTAGCATTTCAGTTATAGTGAGTATATTTTCCTGCACAAGTTTTCTGAATTTAAAAGCTGGTTTTTAGGTGGAGAAAGAGAGGGTTAGAAATACCCAGAGGAAATACCTGAAATCAGCAAGTGACCTTTCACTGCTGTAATGATGTAAGGCTGGAATCACTTTTTTATTTTGATATTCGTGGAATGGTAAGGTATTTTCAGTGAGCCCTTGTTAGGCTTAATTGCAACCACTTGGGAATTAACAGTTTTAAAAATAATGTAGCTGAAATGGGTAGGAAGTAGAGCAAGCCTTTAGAATGACTGATGACTTGGATTTCATGAGTGCCCTTGATTTCCTGAGACTTCCATTGTTGGAATGAACGCATTTCAACAGTATTGTGCTGTCACAAGCCACTGGAGGTGCCAGGCCTGCTCTGGGCTGGTTTAATGGTGAGGAAAGTGATGATGTGTAGGTGCAGAGCTGTGCACCAGCCCTCTACTGCGCCCATGGGAGGTGTGAAGTTAGCTGAGCAAATTGCTCAGGTCCTTTTCTTCCACATAATCTTCCAACCACTCTACCCCAAGCGTGTAGTGTTACTTGAGGTTGTGTGGCCAAAGCACAGGACCCGGTACTTGGTCTTGTTGACCTTCATCCCATTGCCTCAGCCCAATGATCCAGCCTGTCCACATCACTCTGTAGGGCCTAGCTACCCCTAGGCGGGTCAGCGCTTCCTCCCAACTTAGTGTCATCTGCAAATGGACCGAGGGTGCACTCAGTACCCTCAACCACAGAATCACAGAATTGTAGGGTTTGGAAGGGACCTCCAGAGATCACGGAGTCCAACCCCCTGCCAAAGCAGCTCCCAGCCCAGGTTGCACAGCTCGGTGTCCAGGTGGGTCCTGAATGTCTCCAGAGAAGGAGATCCACCACCTCTGTGTGCAGCTCCAGTGCTCCATCACTGCACTGTGAAGAAGAATCCAGATTATTAATAAAGATATTGAACAGTTCTATTACCACTTCTTTCTCCCATCAGTCTCATGTTTCTCTGGTCCTTCCTTCAGAAGCAGCAGAACTACATTTGACATCTGCTATGGGAACACTCAGGTCGGTTCTTGATTCTGTTCATTATGACTTGGAAAAATGTGACCTTTTTTGCATAGAAACTGAGATAAGAAACTGAAGGACTTTGATGTTCATTAATCCTTTATCATTTATAGAAATGGCTGAGTAAATAGGAAAGACCAGTGTTACTTTTTTATTGTGTCCTTCTGAGACAAGTTGTGGGTTTGATGCATCAACAAACATTCTCAAAGTTGTGTGTAGCGTAAAGAAGTCTGGGAATGATTTAGAGGTATTTAAAACCAAGAACCGTAGCTAGAAACCTGGTGTACCCCATTTCTGCTCTGGTGCATTAACCTGGAAAGACAGGCTTTGGAGGCAAAGAGCTAATAGTAATCAAGTGGAAAAAAAAAAGGAAAAAAGACATCTTTTTGCCTTATGTGATGAAGGGAAACTGCATAGAATGAGACCTTTTTTTTCTGGCTTGCAACTCAATTACACAATGGAGGCATGAGCAGCTGTGGGCTCGCTGATCTTGAGTGGATAGGAGTGAGCACTGGTTGCACAAATAGAGCAATCTACATTCTTTTGGGACACTGTGAGTCCTTCACTGGGTGTTCAGCTGTTGGTCTGAAAGAATTAAGAATTAAGAAATAAGAAATAAATCTGTCAGTCTCATTTGGATGTCGTTGATATTTCAAATTTCCTCTTGTGATATTAATGCTGTTATCTCCTTCTGGCCTCCTGTCATTCAGTCTTGCAATGCAGACTTAAACAGCCTCAGTTCGTAGTAGTTCTTTCCATCTCTTAGCACTAACATTTCATTTTGGAATAAAATCCTTGCTAATATTTTACCTTTGAACATATTTATTTTGTAATTGTGTAGGTGAAGGGGGCAGCAAATATAGGTATGCTCCATGTGGACCCATGTTACAGCTTTGCCTACTGTAGTTTTCTGAAGATGTTCCTACAAACTGGACTTTCCCCACTTTTCAGCTTATGTCACCACGTATTTCAATGTACATTCTTAAAGCCCTTTTGTCCCTTCAATCATATTACTTAGATTTTATTTCTTGCAACACACTAAGCAGTCCATTTCCATATGGTATACAGGTGTATTAAGCTTTTTCTCAGTCAGATGTTTTTTTATTTCACTCGAGACCACCTACTTGGTTTCTTTTCAAGTCCTTTCCATAACCTTGCAATAAACTTCTTTCTTTCAGGTTTTCCTTGGGAGATGCTCGCAGGCCGCTCCACGAGTCTGCCATCTTGGTGGAAGACATCGTCCACACTCAGCTGATAAATCTGGTAAGAACATAACCAATATAGCAGGACATGCTCTGAAACTCCTTGAAAAAACATTCAGTTTTCATGATCCAATGACTAATAGCAGATCATTCTGGTTTTAGAACCAAATAAAATGCAGAAATCGTGAGTGATGTTCTGCCCACAGTAATGTGAAGAAGCTACTACTGGGCTTGCAGACAGGGAGTGCACACATCTCTTCTGGTTATGTGTTGTATTTGTGTGATGTCTGCAAGTCCACCTACCACTGGGAATAGTGCTGATACATTTCTCTTTTGTTAAAATCATAAACTCTTAAAAAGAAAAACATTTCTAGTCATCTGAAGAGTTCATTTGGATCTTTTCTGTTTTATCTCTTGTGAATGCGTTATTATTTGCTTAATATTTACATTTAACTATTCTTCCTGTTCAATGTCTTGATGTCTGTCTAAAATAATTTGGAAGTAGGAAATATTTTCCTTTGTGGAAAGCCAATGGAAGTGTTGTGTAAATCATCAGAAATTACTGAAAAAAAGAAATAATGGAAAAAAAAACGAGGCGGTTTTGGTACTGGAAGGTGTAGTCCTTGGGAGTATGCATAAAGCATTGTGCTTTTCCTCGTACAGTGGTTCCTCAGAGGTAATCAGCAGTATGAATGTGTGGGGATGCACGCTCTATGGGACTAATATATGCAAACAAGTATTATACCTAGTATTTATTTATGGCAGTTCCTTAGATTAGCTCAGGCATTGAGCTGTGAGCTCCTAGGTCTTCTTTATAGATCTTCCTTCCACTTTTTAATGGGCACCTTCAGCAATCTGGAGGTTATTCTAAATTTTGAGGTAGACTTGACAACAACAGTAACAAGGTGTATAGAATTCTGTAAACTGAGGCAGTTCATGGGGGCAGACCACAGAGAGGTGATGATAAATAAGCCTCCCCTCCCCACTCCTTGCGAGCAGGTAGGTGCTTTCCTTCAGCATCACATTTAACCCTACAAGCATTCCTGCATGGCAGCAACCACATCCAGGGCCCTTCCAGCCCTGGGTAGCTGCACTGTGCTCATACCTCCAGCCCTTCAGCATGTATCCCTTTCCCTGCATCACCCAGGACCTCGTGCTATTGCTCCTTTGCTTGCTCTGCTTATTATTAGGCTCTGGGAGAAGGAACAACCTCTTCCCTCTCTCCACATGTTTCCCACTGCTTAAACATGCTGCTCCAGGCCATATATTCAGATTTTTTTTTTGTTCTAGCTATAATAACTGTAAAATAGCTTGGATTATGAAAACTGATGGCTGTGGCTTCACTCTTCCTTCAGCAATAATGTGGTGAGGCATCTGTGCTTTTGCCTTCCGCCCAAGCTTAGCACATCCTTATGGCAAAATGTGCATTTCAAGAAAGTGCAACCTGTAGCCAAGTGGTCTTTGCACTTAAATCAACGCCGGGCGCTTGTGTCGGGAGCCTGTGACCCCTGGAAAGCCCTGAGCGGGGTGTAGGAGCATGTAGGATTTCCTGACAGAAGGAAGAATGGGAACAGAGAGGCAGATAAACAGCTTTTCTAACCTTTCACCTCCGAGCCCAAGACAGTACTTTATTTCTGAGGAAGTGAAAGTATCTTTAATAGCTCATTGTTTTGACCTCTGACCTTGGCATGCCGGAACTCTTCAATCTCAGGCTTTCTGCGTGCTCTGGGTTTCTGATAGGGATCTTTGCACATTCGGCACCCTTTACAACTGCACGTCCTTGTTGGGCTGTTAGTATGTATTTGCAGTGAGTTTCCACTTTAGAGGTACATGTTCATGTGGGTATATGCAGCATGAGAGGAAAGCTGACTTGCAATTGAAGCTGCCTGGAAATGTACTATATAGATTTTGTCATATTACTCATGTTAATGAACTACACAGTTCTCATTATATAATTTAATGATTTCCTCTCAAAATTCTCGAAAGTCCTTTTAGTGATTCATAATACATGTGTAAGGCTAAACTGTAGAAATTCCTTTTGTGCCTGAAGTAGAGCTGGCACATCGCACACATCTTTCTTAGTAAGCAGTTGTAAGGAGAGCACATACGTGTTGATCAAGTCCAGATTTGAGCTTCTGAATTCACAAATAAGTTGCCAGCTTGATTACCTTTGATTTGTTGACTTCTGATATCTTTGAGGTTTATAGTTCCAGCTTCCTAGTTTCAAATTTGATCTGAACTCTATTAAATCAGAGTCTGATTTGGACAGGTCACCATATCAACCCAGTGTATACTTTATGAGGTCTGGCTGCTATAGCAGAGGACTGCACTAACAAGTCAAATCCTTAAAAGCAGACTTATTGTAGTCTGCATCACATTTTATGAGCAATCTTTTTGTGTTTCAAACTATATGTAATAAGTTGTACACTGCTTTATATTAAATTAAATTGTACTAGAAGTGTATAACAATGTGTAGAAGGAAATGAGCATCTCCAGAGAGTGATTCACATCATCCTAAAATTAGTTTCCGCATTCGATGAGATGAATCACCTCCTGAGGAATTTATTTCCTCAGCTGTCTACTAAAGGGACCCTGTGGTGACTGTCTGGGCTTTGAGTATTGAGAAGATAGTCATAAACATTGGGAGCTGTGTTGCACGTGATTTATGTCAGTTAGAATACAAAAATGAGCTTGATTTTTTTTGCATATATTTTAATTATGGAAGTGTTTTACTACTTGCATATCAGCAATATTAAGAAAAACAGAATGAAAAAGCTCTGTACGTATTTTTTTCGAGCATGGTTTATTAAAAGAGCGCAACAAAGGTAAGTTTGTCTGAAATCAGGTTGACTGTTGACTGATGGTATTTGCTTAATAACTGATCTGTATGTATTTATAGATGCCTTAATGCGAACTCTTAGACTGTATTCAATTATGTGAGCTGAAACTGGAGTCCCAGTTGAAGTTATAACGTCCCTTACGGGTCGGCACAAGTAGAGGAAAACGGTTGCAAAGAAAGCTGTACCTGCTTAAAAAAATGTTCCAACAGAGAATTGAAAATGATGTTAATCAGCAGGGGACAAGCCATTAAGGTACCATTCAGGGCTGCCTTTTCCATCATACCCAGCACACGTTGAATGTTCGGTTACAAAATTCAGTGTACAGTCCCATCAACTCATTATTTTCAGGCACCTGCTTGAGCTCTGCAACTGAAGAAGGTACTTTGGTGCAGATTTCCACTGTCTAGATTAAAGTTAGAAAAGTGTAATTTGTATTTTCTTTGCACTAAGACTGCACATTGCATAGTCTTTTTGGTGAACTTGCTTTAAAAAAAAAATCTTAACAATTCCTCATTAAGTATGTATTAATATGAACCATATGGAACAAGTGCCAGTGAAAACAGAAAACTGTGGACAGAACAGTTGGATAAAGCAATGATGAACACAGCATGTTTTTCGTTTTCTTTTGATTTGGTTTTTAACCTACAGAGACTGGGGCTGGGGTGGTGCTTTGTGGAGTCAGTGGTAGCACTTTGCTGATCCCTGTGGGTCCCTTCCAATTCCCATGGACTCTGTGATTGTCTCAGTTCTCCACCTTTGCCAGTCATTACTCTGGGGAGTGACAGATGCCTTCCACCAGCTTTTGTCCGTGCTACATTTTCTACTTTCAAAATTATTTGACTCTCTTTAGGCTTCTTTTGCATCTGTGATTGTTTTTACGCTCACAGGCTGCGCTCAAGAACCCTGCTGCTCCATGAGAATCACAGAATCAGCAAGGTTGGAAAAGACCTGTAAGATCATCCAGTCAACCATTCACCCATCACCAATAACTCTCACTAAACCATGTCCCTCAGCACAACGTCCAAACGTACCTTGAACACAAGGCATAGTAGGGTCACCTAGTCAATTAAGGCCTAGTAGGGTCACCTGCACAGCCTTCTGGGGTCTGCATATTCCCCACCTTGGAGGAGAACTTCTGTTCTGGGGCCATGGAGAAGGAATCATAGAATCACCAAGGCTGGAAAAGACCTCCAAGATCATCCAGTCCAACCATCCACCTACCACCAATATTTCCCCACTAAGCCATGTCCCTCAGTACAACTTCAGTTGTCATGTTCAAAGGAGACAGTAAGATGATGATGTGCTCTGCCATTCAAAAGCTGTTCAGGAGTTACCTTCCTTGTGCTGGGAACATTAACTGCGTATTCCTTATCGGTGTCAGCTGTCAGCAGCTAATTGTCTCAACATGCTGAATGTGGCAGTGGAAGTCCAGATACTTGCTTTCACAGAGTTCAGGTTAGCACTAGATCTAAATTTCAGTTCTTTCTGTTTTGTTTCTGAAATACTGAATACCATCTGAGAAGGCCTTAGATTTGGTTTTCCCCACTGAAAGACATTTTAACGGTAGCAAAGAGTTCAGCAAGGGGACATGAAAAATTGCACATATGCACACTAAAAACATAAATGTGCTCATAAACAGCCGAGATCAAAAGTCCCCAAGTACTGGTAAGTAACCTTATCTATCTGTGAAAGACTGCCACAGCACACTGCAGCAGCCTTAGATTACTTCCTTTAAACGTTTTCTCCACTGGAATTCTTTGTAAACTGTGATAAGTCATCACGAGGCTGTCATGGATGACAGAATTCATGTTAATGGAGCTGTGGTTTACTCCCTGTCAGCTGAAGTGTGTCTGCTAGAAGATGGATTCTGATCTCTTCAATTGATGTCAAATGATTTAAGTCAAACCCACTCGGCTTTTTAGAATGTGATAGTGGCAACTTAAAGGAACTTCAGTAGCACAAATCATGTTGTACATGCTATCTGGTTTTGTTGGTCGCTTTTTTTCCTGTCGTTTGCCTTTGTCTTCCTATGAAAGAACTTAATTCCATGTAACTTGTGCTGCTCTGTAATAGTTACTGGCATTCCACTCATGCTTCCTTCTTAGTTTGATTTAACTCTCATGCCACATATCTTCATCTGTGAACACTGTATACTGACGTTTCTATTTTCTTCTGATTTATTACTATTGGAAAATAATTAGCTTTTACACAGACTGTGCACTTGGCTGAGAATCAGTCCTTTGATCTCACAGAACACAGGTTCACGGGTGAATAATCTGCGCTGGAAGGCTGAGAGGTTTTAAGTCTATGGTTAGGATGCCTGCAGTGAGGTGCAGAGATTCAGCAGTATGTCACGTCCTTAGAAATAAGAAATATGGATCAAGTTGCTTTTTATTGTAAGGACTTCAGCAATTGGGTAGTCATCTGACCCAGCTGTAAAAAGGAATGATGAAAATGCAGAGACAACTGTAAGGACAGGTTTATTGGTATGAAGTGCAAAGTACTTTAACGTGAGTGCTGTGAATTCTCTGTTTTCAAAGGGCCAAACATCTTCCGCACAAGTGTGATGAGCTGGTTTTGCTTCCCAGCTGTATTCCTGCAGCTCTTAGTCATTTTATTCCAGCTGGAAAAGGGAGGAGGAGGAGAAAGAGGAGGAGGAGGAGGAGGGTCAATTCACTTTCACTTGCTTGTCGGGAGAAAAAGGTGCTAGCAGTGGGGGAGAGAGCTAGGAAACATGACAGACTGAAGGAGAAACAAGGACAAATGTTTTTGGGTTCTTTCCATCCTACTCCTACAACCTTTCCTAAAACCTGAATCCATCACACTTGTTACTCATTCACAAATTGGGTTTTAATGCCTGCAGCCTCTGTGCTGCTCTCACATCGTACAGTTCCAAGTTTGTTTACTGTGTTTTTGAAGCATTCCACTTGTGACCTTATACACATAGCTGTAGGATTTCTGACATTCCTTTTACAAAAGAAAGAATTGAAACCAACACGTTCATTAACAGAAATTGCCCACTCGTATAAATAAGGAGTGTGAAGAACTGCTCACTTGATCACAAAGTTATATGCAACTGTCACTTATACCACCTCAGTAGGGGGAAAAGCCCTTGTTTTATGAGTCTGTTTTAAAGCAGTAATAAAGTTTCCTGTGCAGGACATTAATTAGAGGGGTTATCAAAATAAGACAAACTAATATAATTTGTGATTGTACAAAATAAAGGAAGTTGAGGGTACCACAGGGACCTAATGAATCACAGGATGGAAACAATCTTCTGGCTAACTAAACATTCAGACTTTGTACTCAGTCGTAGGGTGTATATACAACTCAGCAAACCGGAACACGCGCTGTGTTTACATGAATGGGACAAAGGAGTTCACCAAAACCATCTGGGAAAAATCCTTCCGCCGTTCATTCTGCTCCTACTGTAGAGTAAATTGAACCACATACATTTGCAGCAAACATGTGGCACACCTGTCCTGGAAGAAATCAAACCAGAAAACACGTCTGTAACACAGTTGGATCCTTGAGTGCTGGCAGCGTGTGTTCGGTAGTGCTTCTCGTGTGTGATGGAAAAGAGGAGGGTCTTTGTCTTCATGCATAGATGTGGTCACCGTGTTCATCACGATCTTGCCTTTCTACGAGTAGTGGTGTATTCTTCTTTCCCGTTCTGTTGTTAAGTTGCATCTTTGACATTATTGGCTGTGATCGTTATTTCAGAAATGATTTTGGAAGATTTGCATTGCAGTTTTTCCACAGGTTTTCACTCAGCTCTGGTAGAACAGGTCTTACAGACTGAGTCTGCATTTGTTCCTTACACTGAGAAAACTGAATAGGCTCAGTCTATCCACTGTCATCCTAGAGGTCACATGCTGAAGCTCTTGTACCAGACAGGCTCTGTAGCAATGTGTCTGTCACTGGGAAGGAAGACTTCGGTTTGCAAGGGCCCCCATCAGACACAAGGCACTGCTTTCTCAATTTCTTGTTAAAAAAAAATAGATGTTTTCCTTTTCCAGTGCTACTTGATTGGTAAGCACTTATTTAGATTACTTGACAGTATTTAATTTTGAATGTATTACTGCTAAGGAGATACTCTGCAGAAAATATAGGTTGGAAATGTTGAACTCCTGTCTGACTTTCCTTTAAGATTTGTCTTCCACAATAATCTATAAGAAAAATGTGTTCTGAGTTTTCTGCTCTAATGGTAACTGTTACTTGTTCACAGTATTCAGATATATTTCTTTCAAAGCACAGAATCTTCATTTAATGATACCTTTACCTTCAAAAGGGCAGAGGTGCTACTTTGGGGAATTTCCACATTCTGCCAGGCCAATTTGATAGAGGGTGAACTTGGAGCTACTTCACCAGGACAGTTGCTACTAGTTCAGCAGGCTATTTGAAACCAACCAACCAACCAGCCAACAAGAGAACCCATTTTCTCAATGCAGCAAGAACAGATCAGCACCAAATGTGTGGTATGCACGCTTTTGAGCACAGGTCATCTTTGTGCCTGAAGAACAAAAGTACAGCAAGAAGTAGTTTAGGACTCCCAGTCTGAGTTTGTGTACTCTCTACGCCTTTTCTTAGGATGTGGAAGCACTTCCTTGGTCATGTGTTTTCTTTCCCTTGGGTCTTTTTGCAGAGTCAGCACATGCTGTGAGTGGGAGCTCGTAGCATTAGGACAGATCTCAGTGATCCATAGAGCAAAGCCTAGCACTCAGATCATTAGTCCAGCATTTTTCTTCTGGCTGTGTGAATTTGTCAGAATGGTTTAAATTTTTAGCCTACATTCACTTTAGGAAACCGAGCTGAGAGTTGATTTAGATAAGTAAAATTTGTGTTTTAGCTGTAAGTTCATTTTGTTGTACAAGGTGTTCTTAAGGTAGCCTCAACCATCTTTGAATAGCTCTTTTTATGGCTATTTTTTCTACAGAGTAGACACCTTATCTAAAGTACATGATGCACCTGTTCTGATCCTGCACTGTGCAGTCATCTTGCCTAATTTGTTTCAGAGGGTGACATATGCATGATAAATGAAAATGTGGATTTTGGGGAGAAAAAAGATGGTTTCTTCTGAACTTTGATGTTTTTATTATCTTGGTTCTAAGATATGGAAAATACCTCTGTTTTTCCCTTAGGAGCTGAGAAGATTAGTTATCAGTTGTGAAAGGCTAAGATACCATGAACCCTGCAGAGGAAAAAAAAAAAAGAAACACAAAGCACAGAGGGAAATGAATGATGATGTCCTCATAATTCTAGCCCCATGTTCAGTAGTAAGAAAAAAAAAGCGAACTGTTGAGTGGATTGAATGGAAAAAGCAATGTGATCAGTGTTTAAAGAACATCTTGGTGCACATCTGAATAAAAAGAATGAGGGTCGAGCAGGCAGTCCCAGTCCTGGTGTTTCCCCATTTTGTCTATCTCTCCTTGGATTGTTATTAAAGAACAGTCACATAGATGCAGGTCTGCAATTCTGCCCTTAATGCAGATTCCTATTCAGGACGTTGGGCAAGAAGAATTGAATACATAGGAAGTATAACTCATAGGTCTTCTGAATCAATTGCATTCTTAAATGTATATGCACTCAATTACCTCGACTGCTAGAGCTGAGGTTTCCAAAATACATCCTCCACTTAATTTTCATATGTAGTGTTAGGAATATAGGATAGATTGATCTCTGTCTTGGATGAGCTGAGATATTTCATGTGAGATGCTCTGTGTCTGGGGTGGATTGACTCCTTATTCTGATGTCCCTGGTTGTGGTGCTCCTGTTCCTCAGAGAAGAATGAATGACAGAGAAAAGGAGTTAAAGATTATGCAGCAGATTGTTATTAAACAGTGACATACTCTGACAAGTTTTGTCAATTATATTATCCTGATTTGAAATGCTTTTTGCCAAGAATTTTTTTAAGCAGCCTAAAAAATACCTCAAATCATTTGGCTGTTTCAAGACTGGAATGAAGGAACCATCTTTCTGTCCATCCCAAGTTTCAGATGTCAAACAGAAAACTAACCTCAGCGGTTCTTTATTCCTTTTTCTTGTTGGCATGATAAAAATGAATACAAAATGAGTGCATGTAAAGTCCGTACGAAGACCCACCTCATCTTGTAGTATGATTCTGGCAGCAGTTCACATGAAACTTCAGTGCAAAGAATCTGCAACTTGTCAGTGCTGTGAGTACATGAGTGTTTGTTGAGGAAGATGGGCATCAACTTTGAAAAGCATTTGTGTATCTTTGAAATCAGCTCCAGAGTCGAAGAAGCAGTGGGGTTTTATTGCTATTTTTACCATCTTTCTTTATTTCACATATTTATCCCAGTACATAAGCTGTTGGTGGTCAGTGGATGGTGACATTCCTTCTGCTTTTCCTGGAAGATGCTGAGTGCATTCGTCTGAACAGAGGCATATGAACAGGGTTATCTGCACCTGAGATAATCATGGGAAATTCACTTATGTGCTAGAGTAGGTAGATGGGTGCATCTACGGTGTGGCTCTTCCTCTCCTGATGTAGCTCTACCATTCTGCTATCCATGTAAAATCCAGACACTATAAGTGAAGTGACTTTTATGACTCTCATCACCTTTATGACTTTAAGCTCTGTCTGTATTCTTTGTTCTTCATTGACTCTGTCCAACAGAACTTGAAGCTGTGAATGGCACAAACTCATCTATGGAAATCTGTGGGAAAGAAAAAAAGAGCAGTGTTAAATTCTGCACGGTCTCTCGTAAAACTTAAAGGTCATCTCAGAGTGTTTAACAGAGCAAATTCATTGTAGTTTTTAGATCACCTTATCTAATTTCAAGCAAACCTGATAGTTTCAGAATAACTTTTTTTAGGAAGATTGGCTTGTTAACAGCGTTATGCAGTTACAAGGAAATGTGGTCACAGCTGGTTCTGGTTTCTTAGCTAATCCACCTGATTGGAAACAACAGGTTTTTGGTATTTTTCCATTTCTTACACTGACACCTAGTGTTCAGAGCTCTTGAGTTTTCTAATAGTGCACTTTGTTATTAATAGATAACTGCCAATACTGAAGTCTGACATGCTGTCCAAACCTGCCAATTCTGTTGTTCTTAGAAAGAAAATAACTGACGTCAAAGGTGTTACCACGGACAAAAAGAACAAATTACTTTGGAAAATTCAAGTAGTTCACCACTACTGGAAAAACTTGGCCAAAGCTATTTTGCACCTTCAAATGCTGCAAAATTTGTTTTCGTAATGTTAAAGGACTTTCTTTTAGGCAAATAGAACACTTCAGTGACTGTGGCACTGTCCAATGGAAACAGTGATAAGAGCAGAATCCCTTAGATCAGTATTTATTGAATTGTGGGGGATATCAAATGCTTCTTCTTTCTGTCTTCCTTTATCTTCAAGCCACGAGTTCAACCTGAGAGGAGTGTTGATGGCAGCACAGTCCTTGAGTGGACGGAGATTAAGTGGAACACAAAACCAGCACAAACATTCTTGTCTTATCTCACACTTAAATAGCTGCGGTAGTCAGCGTTTGGGTTGAGACTAATCCTGACAGAGACAACATCCAATGGAGTCAAACTGATGCTTTAGCTCTCATACCTACGATTTTACTAAAGATCTTTCATCATGAAAGATTGTCAGTTAAGGATCATGTGTAGCTGCATCTAAAAACATGGACGAATGTTCATATTTTACTCGTGGGCTCTACAGAAAAAATGAAAAATGCTCAGGTGGAGAAAACATACTGTAAGTTTGCCCTCAATCTTTGATTTTAACTTGGGTTGGGTTTTTTTTTTTTTTTTTTTTTTGTATTTTTTATTTCCCCATGACTTTTTCTGCAAGTGAACCCAACAGCTACCTTTCTGCACTAAGTTGTGTATCCTTCCTTGCACACACTACCTTGCCTTGTCCAGGATGCAGGCAGCAGTAGCAATGCACTGAACACTCTCACAGCCAACGATCTCCTTTTGAGGAAACTCAGTTTTCACCCACTTTCCAAGAGGGTTCGGATGGGGCCATAAAAATGTTATCTTCATATAAATTTAGGTGAACTTTACTAACCAGAATCCACTGTTCAAATCTACTACTTTAGTTTTCCCTTCAGAGATGACATCTTCCCTCCAGACCCATCTACTATGTAATCTTTAGATTCTTGTCCTAATAATACTGAAAATTAAGAAAACATAATTGGTGTTTAAAGAGCACTGTGACTGGCACACAGCTGAGTATTGAATGAGGTGAAGGAATGAGCAGCTTGATCGCAGAGGAAGGAAATAAATGTGAGAACAAATTTTGGAAGCTTTGTACCAGTTCATACAGGAGTGATCTCAACAGTATAGGCTTTGCAGTCCATTCTGTTCCACTGAATTATTTTCAACATTGCTTTTAAGTACTTTTAATTCCACGTAGTATTCTCTGTGATATACATAAGTGTTCCCAAACTCAAATCCCTGTTTTCAAACACTCTTCCTTTAAGTTTCTTTGTACAGTCTTGTGAGTGAGACTGCACATTTTCGTACATTTGGTACAGGGTTTGTACTTCTCTGTGTCCAAATGGCATATTGGAAACAATGCTGTGAAGCTGGCTATTAGTAGTTCATATTCATGTGAACCACTCAGAGTGTGATATCAGAGAAATAAATCAGTCAACAGAGAGGAAGAGTACTTACAGAATAGCATTTATGTGGCTTTTTTCAGGCGTTTAATTTCAGGATGAGATGAGTTTGGATGCAGAAGGGTGATTTGTCTCTAGTGAGTAGAAAGGATGCTTTTGGCGATGCCATCTCAGACTTAGGCATCCATGATCAGCCAGGCAGCTCCCACCTGAGTGTGCCAGACCAAAGTCCCCCTTTTACAGAGGCCCCTCTGTGACAAAAGTCGTGAAGCATTCCAGAAAACGGGATTACTGCAAAATCTCTGATGTCAAAAATTTGAGAGGATAACTGTGTCAAAAGCGGTGGAAAACGCAGAGAAAATAAAGACACAGTGAAAACCCAAATCTCTGTCCAGGAAGAGGCACATAGTGTCCCATTATGAATAGTTTCAGGGGAGGGGATTTATGGAAAGTCAGGTTGGAGCTGATCCAAGACTGAGTTAAAAGAGGGGAAGTCTGTGTGTTAGCTGAAAGCTGCATGCTCTGTGTTTTGTTTTGTTTTTTGCAGATGAAGAGAGAGAAACAAATGGGAAAAGATTTGGAGAGACAGGTTGTACCGAGATACGGGTTCTTCAAAAGAAAGCATAGACTGAGGACATCTGTGTGCTGCGAGCAGAAATGCCAGAGAGCAATGAAAAATGGAAAACTAAGTAGGCAGGGTATGATGTATGTACTGTGGTGGGTCAGAGTTGGGGAAAAGACCAGGATTTATGCCAAGAAAAGGTGTTCAGGAAGGAAAACTAGGTGCAACTGTGTGGGAATGCATATATTATCTGTTGTAGCAGGAAAAAGGAAGGAGCTAAAAGAGCAAGTATGATGGCAAATGAAGAATAGGAAGCCTGAGGTTCATCAAGGAGTTGTCCTAAGAAGTGGGATAAAGATGGAAACAAGTTTGTAGTGCGAGGAGTGTGGAAGAAGATCCCATGATCCTCTCCTAATAGCAAGGGAATGGGAATATGTCATGAAAGAAAGGTTTGAAAGAGAAACCTGTGCACTGGAGCTTTCTGAGTGGTTTGGGATATCAGTTTGGGAAGCAGGTTTTTGCAGAGCATTAGGTACTGATGACAGGAAGGTAGGCAAGAAATGGAGTGGAAATGAGCAGACAAGTTGTTCCCAAATTGAAACTCTGATGAGGCCAGATAAAGGAGGTGGATTAATGATGAGTCGAGTGGGCCACTGCCATTGGTGTGACCATGGAGGAAAGCACATGAGTAAGAAGAAAAGGAGAGACAGTTTCCACATCCCAGTTAGGAATTCATGGCCCATTGGAAAGTCTTGTGAGAAACGTTCCATCCGTGAGCATCATCGTGCACATGCAGCTCTGAACACATGCATCTTTGCACTGTCACCTGCGTGCAATCATTTGTACACATATGTATTATTTACATGTATTGCAGTGGGATTAATATTGAGTACTTGTACTGTGATACACAGATTGGTATGAATATATAGAATACAAGACATTCACAAGTTACTACTTCTAGCAGCCGTTCTTACAGCACTCAGTAACTGCTTTTCAGAATCTCTGATTTTTTGTGTGTTTTCACATTGCTTGTCATTTTCACCTTGCATCCTGCTATCATAATTCCAAATTGGGAAAATGAAGCCGGATCACTTTTCTGATGTGAAACTAAAGTACAGAGAGGACTAAGTGGATTTTCCCTGTGTCATGAAATGCATAAATGACAGAGCTGAAAAAAGTTGACTAGTTGTAGCTGTGCAGGGAAGCTGTGCAGTTATTTGTATTGATGGTCTATGTCTCAGCCAATTGGATTTTTATTTGACAGTCCAAAGGTGTAATAACTTTTATTGTAAGAGGAAGAAAAATACACCAAGGCTAATAAATAATGGAGGACCTACTAGGGATATGCATAAATGCGTATCCTGTTCCTATGTATATACAAGCTTAATTATGTCTCTTCTAATTTTGCTGCTTGATTCAATGGGATTGTCAGGTAATCATCCTTCTGAAATAACAGAAGGGGATACAATTTCGAAAAACTTTGTTAATCTCTTCTGGCTGTTAAAAGAAAAGATTTATTGGTATCAAATTTTATTGCATTCTTAGAATTTCCGAACTGATTGGCTGCTTGTTCAGCTTACTTGTCTCTTCCAGTTAGCAACCCAAACACAACAGAAGAAAGACATCACATTGAAGCTGACGTGCAACAAGTGAGTGAAAGTTCACTTGGCTTTTTCTCTCAGCACCAGGTGCAAAAGTTGGCTAAAAGTGCTGTGGCAGGCAGTTATTTTAAAGCAGTTTCTGGTTTAGTGTTTTATCAAGCCCAGGAGTAAAATATTCTGCAACTACTGCAGTTTCACAAAGCTACTTTTTAAGGTAGAACTCTGAATTGTTTAACTAATTAAAATGGCCCAGTACAAACATTAATCGTGCCATAACCATTAATGAGAGAGTTTGTGGGATTTATGGAGGGCAATATAAAATATTTTAAAGGCGTGTCTCATTTTTTTGGTTTAATACGCAGTAGATTTGCATTCTCCATATCTAGCAGAAGTTCTTGAAGTCTTGAGATGTACCTGTGATTTTCTGCCCTCCCTCTCATGAGTGATGGAGAAAATTTCTGGGGAAAAGAAGAAAACCCAACACTGTCCTTCCTGGTTATTGGCTTCAGGAATAGATGCTGTGTACAGCTGTGTGTTATCCTTTACAATAGTGCTTCTCTATACTGCGCTGTCCTCACAGTGGTAAGGTGGTGGCTCAATGATGACATAAACTCCAGAAGTGTAGAGTTCAAGTGGTTTGCCTGTGGGATTGCCAAATAACACGGGTTTGGTTTGTTTTCATTTTGTTACACCAGTTCTCCTCCCCAGATGTCTTGGATTTCTGTGCCCCCCTCCCTCCCCCTTCGCTTTTGATTCTTGCTTCTTGTAACTAATGATTTTTATTAGTCGTCCTGCTAATGCTCAGCTTTTTTTTACTCAACACCTGTTGCCTTCAAAGCACTTTTGAAATTATAACTGATTAAACCTCCTGCGAGTCCTGAATTTCACTCATTCCTCTTCACATGTGAAAAGTGAGCTAAATGACTTGCCTGAAATTGTCTAACGGGTTTGACACCTGTCTTAGGACTTAATCTGCCTGTTCTGTGTCTGCACTACCCAGGGTGATCTTGCCTCTCTTGCCTCTCCACACGTTGAGTTTGTGGCACCTCGGTCATAAGTGGAACATTTCCTTTTGGTTAGTGGCACATCCTGATTGCTTTGGGTCCTGAACTTTGATGAAGAACCATACTGGGAGGATGCATATACAGAGACATAGGTACAACTATTTGTTGAATCACATCCCCCATTTGGAAGAATTACAGACAAGTGCCTACTAAAACCTTGTTGCAAGCTGCCCGTGAGTGCTCTGGAATACTCACGGATAGGATCTTGGATTGATATTCTTGTTGGAAATCATAGAATTGTATAATGGTTTGGGGTGGAAGGGAACTTAAAGATCATGCAGTCCCAGCCCCTGCGTGCCCCTAGCTCAGGCTGAACAGGGTCTCATCACTGTTCGAGTGAAAAATTTCTGTTCAACAAGCTGAATTTCCTCTCTTCTAATTTAAAACCATCCCCTCCTTGTCCTGTCACTATCAGACCACGTAATAAGTCGCTCTCCCTGCTCCTTATGAACTCCCTCATTACTGGAAGGCTGCAGTGAGATCTCCCTGCAGCCTGCCCTTCTCCAAGCTGAGCAAGCCCAGGAAATACCCCTACTATGAAATTTATGTGAGAAAGATGATGCTGTTAAATCTAGTGCTGTGAATTCTGAAAGTATTGCTTCCTTTTTTTTTTTTTCTTTTCCTTTCTTTTTCTTACAGGCCTGTAGCAAGAAATCTGTCCAGTCTCTAGTGAGGTAGTGCTCTTGCTTCTGTAATAAATGCTCAGATAGTTTGCCTTTCTTTTGGCCTGTCCATCTCAAAACTATTTCATTCTGGAAACAGAATGAAGTAAGTGTTCTCTAATATGTCACAAATCATAGTTAAAACTGGAAATCCAGTCTGACACTGTGGTCTTGATTTGTACAGTTTGCCTACCCCTTTTTTTTTCATTTCTGCAAGGCAGTATATGTATTTGAAGGCTGGAGTTTCAGCCAGGATTTTCAGTCTTAACTGTGAGTTTCCTTCCTTTAACAGGTTGAAAGCAAGCCTTTCAGATTGCTTCAGTATAGATTTTAGTACTTGAATTTCCTTTGTGTTCATTTTGGTCCCTTTCCAATATTTAGGCTTGTGTTTGAAACTCCCTGAAATCTTTGTGAATGAGAGCAGTTACAATAGGAGGTGGTATCATTTCTGTCGTACTTATTGACTTCAGGCTTGATTCCAGTGATGCCTGATTTTGAACTCAGTCAGACTCTGCAAGCTTAACATTCATGGAGCTGCACAAACAGCACAGGGTTTATGTCCTGCTCTGAGGTCCCCAGTGTTTTACTCTCTGGCTAGAAAAAAAAGAAATCCATCTCCTGAAAAATTTAGAAGAGAGGACATCTACTTTACTTTTTCATCAGAACAGAACTTTAAGCTTTTATATTTTTTTTTGTAAAGACGTTCTGAAATGAGAACAAGCCTGATCTAGCCATTAGCTTGGTGTGTAGGGAAAGAGTGTTGGAAAGGCCAAGATTGAAACCTCTGCTTATTACAAGAAATTAAACCAAAAACTGCATCCCCTGAATGCTGAGTGCCATAATATGAAACTGCTGAATACATTGTTGGATGTCATGTCTCCTATGAAGACAGGCTAGGAGCTAGGCTTGTTTAGCTTCCAGGACCTGAGTACACGATCTTTAAGGCCCCCTCCAACCTGAACCATTCTATGATAATTTCTCTCTCAGATCTTAACCATGGACCTATGAAATATTGCTTATCCAAAATTGTTTCAATTAATAGAGTTTTTCCAGTGGAAAAATATTTCGTTTAAAGGTACCAACCAGTGCTAATGATTGAGTAAGACCCATTGGTACTCTGATCTAGTGATCTTTCTTCTTATCATGCACAATTTTTTGCTATTAGTTATAGATGAAGAAAAGTGTTGCAGTATATATGGAGAGAATCATAGAATCATAGATTGGGTTGGATTGGGAGGGACCCCAAGGATTATCAAGTTCCAACCCCCTGTCACAGGCACAGCCACCAACCTCCAGGTCTGGTACTAGAGCAGGTTGCCCAGGGCCCCGTCCAGTCTGGTGTTGAACACCTCCAGGGATGGGGCACCCACAGCCTCTCTGTGCAGCCCGTGCCAGCACCTCACCAGTCTCTGTGAAGAACTTCCCCTGACATCCAATCTAAACCTTCCCTCCTTGAGCTTCTTATCTTAGCACGATTTTTGAAAAAGCCATTTTAGGTTAAGACTAAACCTAAGTAAGTTGAATACGAGGGGAAAAATAAAAACAAACGCTTGTTTTGGTGGCAAACAGGTGTGGGACATTCCTTGTTCTTTGCTGATATTTTGCTCTTAAGCAAAATAAGAGACCTCGTACACAAAATACGGTTAAGAGATAATATATTATGTCACGTGGGATTTCCATATCATATCCTTCATTATCACGTAATTTGGTTTTGTTTTTAGAGAAGTTTGGCCCTTCAGCACTTAAGAGGAGAATATTAGACAGAGGTTGTAGCTACGGAGCACTTGTAACACAAAGCTTATGTGTCGTGTTCGAGGGAGATGGAGTGCCGTTAACGCAGTCGTGTGCAGTGCATTTCATTACTGCTGGAGACAGCAGGAGGCTGCTTTGTGGAAACGTTTCTGTCACTGTCAGCAGAAACATGCCCGTCTGCTTGAAAAATAGCCTACGTCTTGCCAGTTCCCTGCTTCTAAGCAATTGCATTGGATGTTAATCTTAACCTGTCACAACCCCTTTCAAATCTAAATTTTTATTAACCTTCCAAATGCTTAAGTAATGTCAGCGTGGGAGACACAACTGTTCTTATGCAAGAGCTGCTACTGTTCTCAGATGCAGGAAAATGTTTTATTAGTCTTAATTAGTACTTAGTGGTCAGGTGTGTGCAAGCAGGTACTGCAAAGAGATGTGAACCCTGTAAGGCAGGCTTGAGTTGCACCCAGTGCACTGCATGACAGACTTTTCTGTCAGTTTTTCTGACCCTAGACTAGCAACCACATACATTCAAAAACTGATTTCTTCTATATTTATTGTAGATATCCGTGTCTTTTACAGAAATCCTGAACACATCTGCTCTTACTGTGTTTAGGACCCTTTCTGGAAAGTTCTTGCTGCCTAATGGAAAATGTAGTTTCTCTCTGCCATTGCCTGTTCTCTGAATTCATATATCTGTGTCAGAGGCTTTTCCTGTGAGCCAGATTTGTTTTTCCTTTCCAAGCTTAGGCTGATGATTGCAGCCTGAGTTTGTTGGATGGGCTGTTGGAAGTGTATGTGTGCCCTGGTTGGCAAGAGAAGTATTCATGATTTCCTAATGCAGACAGAAAGGTAGGATCCAAGTCTGACTTCAGACTCTATGTATGCATCATGTCGACTGCTTGACTCTGTAAACATCTAAGGTAAGTCACCTCTATATCCCCCAGTTTCATTTTTCTGCTTTGAGAAGATTTCCAGTGACCCTTCTGGGAGCTGAGCCTGCATAAACACACACAGGTAGAGGTGTCAATCTCTGCTGAATTCTGCCCCAAGATTCCTCTTGTGAACCTCTGAGGTGAAGATGGGAAGAAGTGTATATTGTATTATGGCTTCTTCATTCTTGAGCTTCATCTTTCTTTATATGCACTGGTGTTTTCATTACTGAACAATGCCTCCCTTCGGCCCTATGAAGCTAGCAATTGTCAGTCCCTTATGTTTACAAATAGGTGACAGAATGCAGTGGTGCTTTGCACTGGTAGAAGTTTCCTTTCACATCTCTACGGTGCTTTTGAGACAGTTCCTGAGAGGGCTGTTTACATTCACCTTGTTCTTAGTGGGTTGCAAAGTCTCCTCTCATCCAAAAGTAAATATCTGACACTTTTATTCCACAGATGAGCACATTTTTGTTGAATGTATGTATTCAGATACTTTTGAGGAAGTCATGAGTGATGATGAGTCATAGCTATTAAGTTAAACCTGTCTATTTTCTCTGTAATTGCTGCTCTAGTTACAGTCTTGTTCCTGTGTTTTCAGGTAACTCGCCATAAAACGATATCTATCTCTAGGAGTATTAACCCTGAGCTACCCTGGCTTAACCCTGACTCTCCTTGAGCCAGGGTTCTCCATCCCATCTGCAGAATCCCACTCTTGAGGGAGAGCTTGGGTTCTCACTCTTACTTTCCTTCAGATCCAGCTGATTTCCTTGTGCATAAATGTAGTGGCAGGACAGGGATGTAGGATGGGTGTAGGTCTCTTTCTGTAGATGTGTGTATGGCTCCTGTCCCGAGCCTTACCCAGCGTGGAGCAGGAGGTGAGTTTCAATCTCCAGTGGCAGGAGCTGATATCTGTCCTTGGCGAGGGCTCTGGTCCCCAGGTGCTGACACAGAAGGGAATATCTTTGCCTCCATATGTCTTTTTATTTTATGTCTTTCTTTTTTTTTGATGGATTGAGGTGGCTGTTGAAATCTGTATAAGATCCAGTTCTTTCAGTGTACACTGGTGACATGCAGAGGCCCGAGTTCTGCCTGGGGAGAGTGTTTGGTGACAAGCCTGCTCCTGAGCATTTTGGTCCTGCTAAACCAATATCACTGTGACACACTTACCTATAAAATACACTGGACATCCCTAGCAAAATATAGCTGCTTAAGTTCCTCCTGTGTTCCACTTGAGGTCCAATAGATGTTTTGGGACGTGGGCTAAGCCCTTATACTGAGTTATAGTTATTGTCTGAGTTGTCCCTCTAGAGCAGTTAAAGGAAGATTTTATTTCCTTCCTTTCCTCAGGCCATCGAAGCACAGGACTGCAGGCTGTCCTTCTGCAAGCTCCTGTGGAGCTGTCTGGGCACTTTGTGGCATTTCCCTTCTTAAGTAAATCCTTGAATGAGATATAGAGGTAGTAATCCTTGTCAAACAAATCTTCTGGTGTAACACGGTAGGAACGCTTTCAGCACTTCACCGTGATGCGTTCGCTGCTGCCTCTGTTCCCTCTGCTCTGAACAGTGTAGCTATTTACTCGTGCTTGAATAATAAATTTAAGGTCCTTAGAGTTTTATTCCTCGCTGTCAGCTAGCAACCAAGCAAGGAAAGCTCATTTTTTGTTGCCAAGAAAGATGTACTTGCTCCACGCATTGCAGCATCATCTTCCTGGTGAAATTGGTGCTGGCTGAGAAAATTCAGCACGGGACAGGTCTGCAGGAATAAGCCAAAGATCCAACAGGTGGAAAACTGTAAAATGGAACCAAAGGAAGGAGTTAATAATTAAGATTATATCAGTACTGCATTCGGTATTTGCTAGAGCCGAGCAGTCAACATAAAGCTGTCTGATTTCGAGACGTTTTTATGGTGTGTGTTTTGGGAGTTTTCCACAGACATGCCGTAGGCAAGCTGGAAAAGATGTGTCGTGCCACTGAATATGAAATGACACGAGACATTTGTTGCCAAGGTTCTCTTTCTTCGCAGCGTATTCCTTACGTCCTTCCTTCTTCCTCACGTTACGAGGCACGATGTTTGGGGAGCAGCATCCCATCTGGATGGCATTACCTGTAGGATGTGCAGCTTGTCCGTATCTTCTGGAGGTTAGCGTCTAATGTTAAACAAAGGAAGCTGATTGGAAACATCTGCAGAACGTTTTCGTAGTTCATATTTTATACAGTGGGTATTGAATTACCTTGCACATGACTGCATGTCTGAACTAAAAATAATAAGGTAAATCTTTTCCTTTTATTAAAATTAGTATAATATTAATTTTACAGTTAAACTACATTAAGCCGTTTCCCGACTTGGCACTGGAAGTTAATGCTGCTGACATCACTATGTGTTTTACATGCCACTGAGACGTAATTGTTCCTTTATGGATGCAGTGTGCTACAATAAGCACATTTTAGGTGCAGTCAAAATATAAACATTAGATCGAAATGCAATTTCTTACGTAAAATTGTGGCATTTATTAAACGCTGATGGAGAGACTTGCCAGCTCAATGTGTAATGCTTCTGACCATTAAATATATGATGTGAAATAGTTATATAGAATATATTAAATGATTGTAGTTGTGCCCACTTAGGTATTATGTAGATTTATGAATTCAGAGTCCCTAGTAAATACCAAAATTGCTGATTGCAGGTCAGTATTTATTAGGTTGGTAAACTTTATGGAGAGGAAGGATTTGTGCATCCCCGAACTGACAGAGGAAGGGTGTTATTTATGTAGTCAGAGTGAGAATGCAATAGTAATTTTGCAGCCGAGCTGAAAAAGGGTTATATACATTCCTTTGACTTCTCAGTTACTTTCTAAAATAGCTTCTAAACCTTTGTGTACTGCAACAGTAAATATTATTTCAAGATCTAAGAAGCTAATGCTCCCGATTTACCACTCAGTGTCACAAGCAGAACCCTCTTACCTTCCCAAAGCGTTGTGCAATACACAGGCTGCAACGCTCGTATCAAACCAGAGAGCTGCAAACAATGTTCTCCGGGAAAATATTTGGAAATTCAGCAAGTGTTTTGAAAATGGTGATGATGATTGTTTATTTTAAGTGTTCTGCGATTGTGAAAATGGACTGCTGCTCGTAAATACCATGCAGGCTAAATTGGCCACGGGCACTTCTCGTCTCCAGAATGCGGGCTCCTACCCAAGGCAGTTTTGTCCAGTTTGAGTACTCACTTTCATAATGTTTTCAGACAAGTTCATAAAAACTGCAAGTGGGAAGAACAATACGGAATGTATCTACAGACATTTCTATTTGGCAAAACTGGATCAGTGCACGAACACTGTAAGGTGAACATTTTCCATTTCATCAATTAGTGCCTTACCCGTACATGGATGGGTCTGGCATCTCATCTGTGTGCTGAAAAGACAACGAGCTGTTTTATCAGTTGAAAATGGAAAGACGCATTGTTCCATGGGAGAGAGATTGGCACTTTATCTGCTTTGCTACTTGGGAATGCCTGGTTCACCACTGATAATACAGCTCATTAAACAACCGAGAAAAATAACATATTTTAATAATATCTTAAGCCAAGATGTCTTGAGGTCATTCATTTTGCTCCCTGGGTGCCTAGCATTTTTGCCTGTGCTATTGCATGAGGGGTTTGGAGTTGCCCAGGGCAGCCTGAGTGAAGTAATTCTGCCACCACTGCACATCCCCAGGTCCGACCAGTGCTGGCACTGAGTTTCCCTGGGCACACACACACGTAGACACACTCCCACTACGTATGCAGTTACATACATGGGCACACACAGAGATCAGCACAGGCAGAAAACACGGCATCCATGCCATATGTACATATCTTTACAGTGCTCTTAGCCTCATCCTGTTCTTCTCTTCGACTGATGGGGATGAAGGTGTTAGTGGAGAACATATAAATATACAGACAGATAATACATTTATGAATGCATGTCTCTAGAAGAACTCTGTGGATCCCTCCAGCTCATGCTCCCAGTAGCTACTCCCAGGGTCTCCTGACCTCCCAGTTGCCCTTAGTACATATATGCACATGCTAACAGCTCTCCATGGAAGCTGCTCTAGACTTACAACCCTCCCAGTAGCCCCCCTGGGACCACTGGGCGCCTCCCAGTCTTTCCAGCGGTGGACCTGGATCCTCTGGTCCCTCAGTTGCCAACCTGCAGACTCCAACGTGCAGCCTAGACTTATGGCTGCATCAATATGTGGTTCCCAAGGCTCTGACACTCCTCGAGGGCATGTCCAGCTGGATGTTTGTGGGTGACTAAACACCAGCATGCACACGCTCTGGTTTCATATTTTCACAGTATTTTTGAAGCGCTAACAGGAATGTGAGCAGATAATTCTTTTAAAAATACAAAGAGCAGAGCTGTAATCAGAGAGTTATTGCATCCTTAAGCTGAAGTTTTCCCAGATTCCTGCCCTGTGAGGGTTTAGAAGGAAGTATTTGCAGTGTAGATGGGGAAAAGGCTTTTTCAGTAGGTTTGGAACTGTATCAGTTCACCAACTGTGTGTCTCAGCTGTGTAAGTGATATTCCCCCGTCACATGCTGAGCCGGATGATTGCTTCAATGGGAGATTTTATGGCCATACCCAGCAGCCTGGGGCTCCTGAGTCTTTATCACCAACTGTACTATATGAAGTGCAAAGCTGCAAAGTTTACTTGACAGTTTGAAGCTGGAGTAATTGACTTGACTGAGACCTTAATGCAACTACTTAGAGTACATCATCATCATCTGAACAGGGAGAGATGTGCTTTAAAGCAGGAATCTGTGGTGTTTACCAGAGAGGGCTGCAGCCTAGTGCTAAATGAAGAACTGCTCTTACTCATTTTGCTTCCTTTGTAGTCACAAGTGTACTGGGGATACTGGAAGAACCAGTTAAGAATGTTGAAACACCTGCATATGGCACAGCACCTTGATTTTAACAACCCTATAGGTGCTCAGGCAGCAAATTATCACCCCAATGAATTCCCTTCATTTTGAGCTGAGTCCCTGCCAAACAAAAGACTCAGCTGATAGAAAGCTGGCTAAGGCACAACCTGATTCTGGATTATATCCCTGAATTTAACAGCTTGGGTCAGTGGATCCCTTTTTTTTTTAAGGATGCCATGGTTATGAACAGGTTAAAACTGAATTACATTAAGGTAAAGCAAAAACTTTAGAACTGAGCTGGGATATGTCCATAGTGATTCTGTGATGACTGTGCTCACTGTCACCCCAGTAAGGATACTTAAATAATAATGTCTTATTTTATTTAAATGACCTTCAAATAATTCTTGATTTGCTAGGGCATTGTCTTATTTTGTAATCCATGGGACATTTTTATATGCTTCTTTCTGAAATGTGAGCTAGATTTTATCCTAGGTAGATTGGGCAGAATAATCTGGAGTTATTGCTCAACGTATTAAAAAGAATAAAAATCACACATAAATCATAGTTGGTAATTAAAGTGAATAATTCTTTCAACTGAAGTTCAAATCCCTGCAGGTCTCAAGGAGGTAAAGATTTTACATGCATGCCATGCTTCTGTAACTTAGTTTTTTGTACCTTTTTTTTTCTCCTTTGTGAACTTTCGTATTATAATCTCCCTCTTTCCCACTATGCCCGTTCATTATTTCTGGTTTCACTGTCTACCTGATCCCTTTAGGTGCTTAACTGAGTGTCAGCAGATGGGAAGACACTGTTCTTATCTCATAATGCTCTGTTAACAGATAAAATTCTCAGGTTTAAAATTCTGAAGGTAGAGGCTTAATGCGTTATTCGTCCTTGGAAGATATATATGTCTTTGTAACAACTGAATTCTCATAAAAGAGCCACCAACTGAACTATTTGAGCTATAATGGGAGGGTGGAGACAACGTGCCTGCCTATTGAAGCGTATCTTTCATCATGAGAACAATGGCTGGTTCTTTTCCCTTGTCAACTGACCATTTTTTTTTCTCTCCGTTAATTAGTTGAAATCTTGAACAATTCTGTCCTTGGCCTTCTGCTGCCCGTTCTGATAGTCGCTCAGGATACTTACATGGGGTGGGACAACAAATCACAAGGAAAGATGTTCTGATTTTTGTTGCACTGCTGATGAGACAGCGCTGTGTCTCGTACGTACGGAGATGGAACCCATTTCCTGACTTTCCTGCTGGGCCTTGTTATTGTGTCGGTGCACGCAAATTACCCAGTGCCTCTGAGCTGCTTTTCTGTGTCTGTAAGAGATACATCTATGTCTTAAGCTATAAATAAAAATTACGTATGTTCTATGATTAAACATCCAGGCAGGATGTAGTATGTCTCTCCCACCAAACTTTTCATATAATCCACTCCGATGGCTGCTCTGGGGGGCAGAAAGGGAGGCACTGAGAACACAAGAAAAAAATCTCTTTCTCTTTTCAGCTGCTAGGGAGAGCTTTTCAGAGAAGCTCTGGGGGAAATTCAGTTCCAGCCTGGGTGGAAACTTGGTAGATTTTGCTTCTGAATTCCCAACAGTGATCCGCTGGCATGTGCAAAGTTTTTCATGAGGTCGGTCAGCCACATGTGGTGGCTCATTTTTCTCAGGTGTTGCAAAACCCTTTTTCTGAGGGAAACTTCTATTCTGCAGAATATGGCGTTTACCATTCTTGAAAGATGGATATGTAAGTTTTTAACATTTACCAACATCTTTTTTTTTTTATCTTATTGCCTGTACAGTGTGAGCCATTCCTGCTGCACTTCATCTCTCGAGTGTTTTAAAGCAATCAAAATTATAGAGGGCACCAGGCCTGCGTTCATCCCTCCCTCCATAGCCTGTAATTGTCACAGATGACAGATAATCCCTTCTGGGCTGTGGCTTCTGCAATTCATCATTCACATCTCTGTGACTAGAGGTGGCAAAGGCCTTGTGGTGATTAAACTGAAGAAGGTGGTAATTTCTAAGAACCCAAGGAAGGTTTTGAGAACTTACCAGCCCTTGTTGATGAATGGAGAGATCCAGGAAAAGCGTATCTATGGGTTTCATTTATTTTGAGTACAAAATTTGCACAATGAGCATTTGATGACTCGTGGAGGGATGAGATGATGCAGGAGGACATCAGGTGTAACTGAAGGTGTGTACATCACCGATGGAGTGCATACATATGTCACTGCATTGACAGAAAGAATTAGTTTTACATTTCTACTAGACCTGGCTTTTGAATCTCATTAATTTTTATTTATTTATTTATTTTTGCATTACGTTTACCTCTGTATTTGGACTAATTAGATTGTAGGAAAATTCTTTTTTTTTTTTTCTGGAAATAACCTGTGAGAGTTCATCCTTGTTTCCTTTGGAATTTAACAATTACCAGGCTTAAAGCTTGTGATACATGGTTTTCAGGACAGTAATTATTTTAAAGCTTGAAAATAAATCTGTTCTGGATTTGAATGAGATTGAAACATCTTGAAGTTTTCATTGCGTTACAGAAGAGAACCCTTCTCCAGGGTTCACTGGTAGCTGCATAGTGGGCACAGGAACTTGATGTCGGCAAGGGAATTTAAGGGAGAGCTTTTTCTCTCGCAGATGAGATTCATAACAACTTGATTCTCCTTTTTCCATTTTCTCCTGTTCTTAATTATTTCATTTTTGCTAGAAGATTTAAGTGATCCCATGATTCTGTAAGTGTCTATTTGCCAAGCAGACTGGAGGGACCATGTCCTTATCCCACAAGAGTTTGAGTGTTCACGTATCATGCAGTCATAGAATGGCCAAGGTTGGAAAAGACCTCCAAGATCATCCACTCCAATCGTCCACCTGTGACCAATATTTTGTCACTAAACTATGTCCCTCAATACCACATCTACACATTTCTTGATCAACTCCGGGGTCAGTGAATCCACCACCTCCCTGGGCAATGATGGCTTAAATAACAAGAATTTTTTTTCTTAGAAGTCCTTCAAAGAGAGTGAAAACGATTGTCCATGCCCCCCATGGTCCAGATTTTGCATTCCACAGTGATGGTTGCTCTCAGTTGGTGGCAAGTTCAGTCTGTGCTTCATTTGACTCTTGCTGGTTTCTTCCTTGTATGCTCCAGTTTGCAGTTTTGCTTTCTCTTGGTAGTACTAAATGACTAAGAAAACATCTAGACCTCCAAGAAGAATCTGAATGAATGCTTAGCAGGGGAGTTGGACTAGATGATCTCTAGGGGTCCCTTCCAACCCCTATAGTTCTGTGATACAATTCTGTGAAGAGATGGAGGCATTCCAGCTCACTTAACTGCTGATTAGAAAGAAGTAGGTGATTTGTTAGGAGATACTATTGCTTCTCTGATGGGATGCATTTTCATCTGTGCATCTCTATGCTTGGTCTCTTAAAGTTCAGTGTATGATGAGATATTTTCCTGTTTTCCTTTCTTATACTTATTCTTCCCACCTCTGGGCAAAAGTAGTATATGTCATTTTTCGGAGTGCCCTATTTCACACTTCAGTTTAATTTGCCTGATAATGATTTATTAAGCAAACGTAAATATGTAGAGCACGTGCTTGCTCTCACACATAAAGTGTTCAGTCTCTCTGCAGTTCCTTTAAAATCCCCCCACGCCACCTTATAAAAGCTACAGGTGCAAAACAGTTTGCCTCTGTACTAACTCAAACAGAAGATGAAGGTAATACAGAACTTTACATGCACCGTAACTCTTCAACCAGTACAACGTTGCAAGAAGGGGACTGGGTTGGTACTTTCCAGCAGAAATTCACATTCTGATGGATGAGTTCGCTCTTATAACCCAGCCTGAACTGTTGGAGAGAAAGCGCAACGGACTGTGGTATGCTCCTGGTTACATGATAACTCCTGAACGTTAGAATTGGAAATATGGCTGTTGTTGCATTTGGAGGAGAGTGCTGTGTTTTGAAATTCCTTTGATCCCTGGTTCCTTAACAATAACATGATGCTTCTCTCAGAAATTACATCATTTCTAAATCTTATTTTAAAGTAGAGAGAGATTTTCAGCTCAAGGGAAAAACACCATATTCTTCTAATCTTCCTCTCGCTCCAGTATGTATTTCAAGATATCTTTCAGCAGAATTTTCTTTCTTTCTTTGGCTGTCCCACAGATTTCTGTTCTTGTCCCAGTTCCTTTTCATCAGTGGGCTTTTGAGCTTTGAAGGATTCAATGTCATCCCAACACTGATGTTTTGAATTTTTCTCTCTCCACTCTTGACTGGTCTTTATTTACCCATTACTGCATTTTGGCACGTTTCCCTAGAAGTACTTTTTCATGCACAGAAATTCAAGAGGTACAAAACCAAACTCCTTATCTCTCCACTCCTACTCTATGAAAGCTGATTCATGCCACAGTGTTACCTGGGAGCAAGGGTCTTCTGCTTTTCTCTCTATCTTAATTCTTGGCCATGCCTAAATCTTGCCTCTTGTTGCAGTATAGTATTTCAGGTCACTGTTCTTCATGTCCATATTTCCAAAAATCTGATTTGCTTTTGTGCTTAATTTCATTGGAGTAATATCTGTGGAGGCACTTGGCTAGCAGTGTGTTTTGTAGCTCAAGAGCAATATTAGTGTGGTGCTTGAAATAAGGCTTGCTATTTTCAGGCCTCTTAAAGAAGATGTTAAAAGAGGAAAAAGTGAAATTTTAGAGAAAAGAAGAAAAAAACAGCTTTTTATATTGGGTTCATTTAATTTGAGAACATAATAGACAATCCACATGTCATTTTGAGTAAGAAACTAATTTTCATCCTAGATCACCTCGAAGTGGCCAGGTGCGTTTTTCTCACATAGAGAAACCAAATGCTTCATATTTTTCAAAAGCAGTGCTCCATATTTTACTGTCCAGCATTTCTGCAATGAGAAGAGATGCAGGGAGGAAATGCTGGTAGAAACTTTTTGGGTGATTGTAGAACACAGATGACCTTTGAAAAATTAATGTCCTGTGTTTGTGGAAACTGTTCTAGAAACGAGAGGAGCTGTGTTTATGCAAAGATGAGATAGAAGCAGCCCTTATTTTTGTCTTTGATCTGACTTACTATATAAGCAGCTCCTGACATGGGAGGTTGGAACATGGATGGGGAAATAAAAGAGGGAGAATTAAAAGAGTTAGAAAGAGAAGATCTCTGTTTACGTATTCTCCCATTGAAGTGAGCACTTCAGATTACTTCTCTTGACAGAGAAGTAAATTGAGCAACGCATTACTTTTCAGGTTTGGATGGATGGAGGGAACAGCACACTTGAGATTATGACATGTAATTATAAAATAGCTGTTCCAACACGCCACAACCTACACCAACATTACAAAAAAAGTGAGCTTTCACTGGAGCATAACCTAGCAGAAATGGCATCTGCATAAAATAATTGTGCAGAAATTACATGCAAAATGGAAAACCAGGACAGGAAATCATTTCAGTGCTTCGTTCAGCTGAGACCGAGGGATTCACATCCTACCAGGTATGCTGAGTTCAAGTACATTGCTGGATTGTGGAAAACTCATTCTGACATAATTGGAGAGCTTGAAAATGAAAGTGATGTTTATGCACATACTTTACTCCTTGGCATTTATGCACTGGAAGTAGGAAGGAAAGAAAATGTTGAGAATGAAAACGTATTTTAATTTGGCTAAGAGTCATTGGACATCTACTGTGGTCAGAAATATCCTTGTATGCAGTGAATTGTTAATGAGTGTTCTTAGCAAAAGCTGCTGTTAATAAGCAAGATGAGGAGTTTGCCACTTTGCTTGTAGGACAATGTTGCTAATACAGTCAGGTGCACTGCTTCGCTCTGTAGTTGGGAGAATACAATGCTATTTCTACTTAATGAAAAAGAATTCATTATGAGAAGCTAATAGCAAAAATGCCTTGATCCTTCAAGGATACAGCTCCTCTGAAATTGAGCTATAGCTATTCTGGCTGCTAGGAACTACTTCATCCTGTGTCTGCTCTTCTCTATAATTCATGTCAAAGAATTTCACGTTACAGCTCCAACACTTGATCTTACTTTTTTGTTTGGCCAGACATCATCCGTCACAAAATGCTTTAGTCTTGCCTTGAAGATCGATCTGCTACTTTTGTCAAATACAGTGTTCCAGAGAATAGATACGGATTCACTAAACACCCTGATGTACATCTGAAACAAGGATCATGTAGCATAGCTTAATGGATGATGTGTTTCTCCGAGACACAGGAAATCTGAATTCTGTTTGTGATTGTCTCTTTGTTCCCAGTGACTGGGAAAACCTGAACTTCTGCAACTGGCAGAAGGTGAGGGAAATGGGAGGCACTGAAGTGCGTATTTCTGTACCGAATTATGTTTTTTTATATCTAGTTTTCTGATACTAAATGCCATTTCACAAAACATACAGGGCCGATCAACTAATTGTACATGGATAGTAGCAGATAAAAGGTAAAAGGGAAATGTATCTGAAGGGATTCTCAGCCAACAATCTCAAGTTTATTGACAATAGTAACTCTGGACTATAAATCACTGTTTACATGAGGCCGTTAAAAAGGCCTTGATTCTGGAATTTTCTGTAAAATTTCATGTTAGCCCTATAAGGATTTAGCTTGCAGCATTCTAAGAAGGCCAGTCTTAACAAGATGAAATTATAAAGTTGACTGTGGGGTATGAACTCAACCACTCTATATATTATTATTAGTTGCAGTATGTGGCTGAGTACACAGAGCAGAGATACATCTGTAATGAATAACTGTTTTTTCTACATGAAGCTCAAACATATATTAGCACAGTCTATTTATCTGAATGAACCAAGGCTGTAAGTAATTAAGGAATCTACTCTGGGAATACTTACACCACCATAGAAGCTGATTTTCATTCAAGTTATATCAAGAAAAAGCCCAGCAACCTTGCTCCACTCGTTTTACACACAACTGCCATTCATCAGCCTAGATTAGTTGCTGCAAAGGGTCCTGTTATTTTCACGTGTTTGTTCATCCTTATTGAAGGAGTTAGCAAATTTTGTCATCATATGCCTTGTTCAGTGCACAGTGGAGTTGCTGGTGTAAAGGAGAGAACTTCCTTTTGTTTTACTCCATGTTAAGTGTTGCTTGCTTTTCCTTGTTATTGAGACATTGGTGAGCTGATGGTGGCAGCTTTGTGTGTAATGGTTGTGGTCAACTTCGTGTTGACTCCACCCATGTCTTCTTCCTACTGCAGAGTCCTCAAGGATTGAGTTTCTGCACTTCTGCTTTGCTGACACAATGTTTTTGATACAAATTTTGATTTTGGTTTTGCAGCTTAATCCAAATGGAAGGGAGTAACTGTTGTGCTGGAATCGCAGCCCTCCCTGCAAACAAGGCTTTCATAAAATCCTACCCAGTCGTTCCAAGCTGCAGTTTCTGGCTGCTGCCCTTCATTGTATCATCTGAAACTGCCATCAGGAGTTTGGCTCCATCACCTCTCTCATTGCCCCTCAAGCCCCGTTTGCTCCCTAATCTTTAGCTGGTTTATTTGAATATTAATGCCAGTAGACTTGTCTCAAGAATTAACCTTGTCTCAAGAATTACCTTACTTCTGCTCCATGCTCAGCATTTCAGTTCCTCCATGTGCTTAGTGAAAATATTTTTGAATTATGGAGCCATGTTTAGACTTTCCTTCTCCATTTCATTCTGCACTGAGTATCTACTTTCTTCATTCTGTTTTATGTCTGAAGACTTCTTTGCTTTCCTTTTTAATTTGACTTGCAAAGTTAATTAAGCTTTACTTTTGGTAGTTCTTTGTTACTGTTCCTCTTGACCTCTACTGGTATGGTTTTACTGCATGCTGCGGATCCTGTTCCTCCACAAAAAAGACACTGACTGGAAAGTGATTTCTTGCAAATTTAAGGTTATAACATTCTAGGTCTGGATTCTACACTGAAAAGTAGTGACTGTGTTGGCATTGTTTATGCTAGTGTCTCTGAGCTTTATATTAAAATGACTGATACTATTTGTAATGCTTTATGGAGGTTTGCAGGTTTTTAGTTTAAATGTTTAGTTGCTTTTTGATTTAAGTGTCACTGAGAGTTATGATTATATATGATACAAGGCTGGCCCACTTACTCTAAATTAGAGGAGAAATATGTTGGGCACAGTTTTTATGGTTGCATGTCTGCTAAATCACCTCTGCATTTCACAGCTTCAGGCATTGAGAAGTATTTATAGTTTCTGCTTAGAAGTTTGAACCCGGTTAGATACAAAAAATGCTTAAGTTCAAGCTCAGAAAATTATTTTCTTTTTAATGAAAACAAGGGTATACATCATTTTGCAGACACTTCCTATAGCAGTTAGCAGCGCAGGAGTGCTGCTGGTTGGCTGGACAAGGAGGCAGAGAGGATGTTTGTCTCCTGGTCTTGTCTTTGCCCACGTGCAGTGGATTATTCCATATCCCATATTACCTATTTTTAAAACGGATATAGAAGAGATGTCACTGTTACAGGAACAAAACACAACCTGGCCTTTTTGCTAATGAACCCTAATAGCAACATGAAAGGATTTTAATTGAAGGTGTTTTATTTATTCTTGTTAGTGACCTTGTTTCTTAGTTTCTTGACCTGTTACATCCATTCAGTAGAATTGCAAATCACAGAATCACAAGTGATGGAAGGGACCTCAAGAGATTGAGTCCAGCCCACTGCTGAAGCAGTTCTCTCCAGCAGATTGCACAGGTTGACCTCCAGATGGGTCTTGACTATCTCCATAGAGACTCCATAACCACTCTGGGCAGCCTGTCATTCTGGGGCTCTCTCACCCTTACTGTAGAGAAGTTTTTCTGCACAGAATCACAGAATGATTGTGTTCCTTCTTAAATCCCACTCAGCCTTGTACCTTATCACAGCATCACAGAACTGCAGGGGTTGGAAGGGACCTCCAGAGATCATGGAGTCCAACCCCCTGCCAAAGCAGCTCCCAGCCCAGGTTGCACAGGTGGGTCTTGAACATCTTCAGAGAAGGAGACTCCACCACCTCTCTGGCCATACAGTTTGGATCACTGCTTTGTCATGTCTTAGAAGCATCTCTCCCACGCTGTCATTCTGTGATGTCATTTTATCTTTGTGGTATGTCTTGGTGGCTCAGTGTCCTGATGGACATCAGTGACACGTGGTGTCACTCAGGGGTCAGTTCTGGGTCTGATGCTCTTCAGTGTCTTCATCGATGACACTGACAGAGGGATTGAGTGCCCTCAGCAGTTTGTGGATGACACCAAGCTGTGTGGTGAGGTCGGCATACCTGAGGGATGGGATGCCATCCAGAGGGACCAAGACAGGCTGAGCAGGGAGCCCAGGAGAACCACACAGTACAGGAAAGATGTGGAGCTGCTGGAGAGGGTCCAGAGGAGGGCCGTGAAGACAATCAGAGGGCTGGAGCACGTGCCCTATGAAGACAGGCTGAGGGAGCTGGGCTTGTTCAGCCTGCAGAAGAGAAGGCTGTGAGGGGGCCTCATTGCAGCCTTCCTTCCCCTTATAAACAGGACAGGAATCAACTTTTTGCTCGGGGAGATAGTGATAGGACAAGGGGGAATGGTTTTAAGCTCAGGGAGGGAAGGTTTAGATTGGATATTGGGGGCAAGTTCTTCACAGAGAGTGGGGAGGTGCTGGCACAGACTGCACAGAGAGGCTGTGTCCTTGGAGGTGCTGAAGACCAGGTTGGATGGGGCCCTGGCAACCTTGTCTGGTATGAAATGGGGAAGGTTGGTGGCCCTGCCTGTAACAGGGGGATGGAACTTGATGGTCTCCAGGGTCTCTTCCAACCCAAGCTGTTCTACAGTTCTGTGATTTTATGAGAAGTACACTGGAACAAATGCGATACTCCATCAAGACCTACAGACTAGATGATTTCAGCAAACAGGTTTTTCAATTGTGTTTACTTTATCCCTGCCAAAACCTATCTTCATCTTTTGTCAAGAAGCACAGTGGCTTATGCTTGTCCCGTTCGTGTCACCCATCCTGCAGCCTTGGAGGTCAGTCCTGTCTCTGATGGGGTATGAACTGAGTTTTCTTTGACTCCAGCATCTCTTTTTTCAAAGAAATGCTTTCTCCCTTACTGCCCTGAGGCTGAGGAGGAGCTTCCCTCAACAGCTTCAAAGGCATTTTCCATTGTTCCGCAAATATCTTATCATCTGTGATATTATAGCATATTCCAGTTTTTCGAAAAATGAATGTTTCCATGAGAGGTTATTTCAGAGCAGCTCCACACAAGTCAGTATGAATTTGAATTATGTATAGGATCAAGGCGTTTTCTCATTCATATCTCACTGTGGACTCTGTACCGGTTCCAAGTTATCTGTTCCAACATTTTAGAATTCAGCTTATCTTTTTATTATAGTTTAAAGCCCTCCCATTTTTTTATGCCAAGAACATACTTAAGGAAAAAATGCTTTAACTTTTCCAACAGTTGCATTCAATTTAAAGGATCTAGTAAACATTACTGAAGCACAGCTAAGGGAAATCCCATGTGGCTAATAACATTTTAGTAATAATAGCAGATAAATTTTGGAGTTTTCGTAATAGATTATCTAAAAATCTTCAGTGCACAATGTATAACAAAACAGTCTCAGAAGCTACTGTACGGCTTTTAAACTATCTTTGGGTTCAGGGGAGAGTTTGAAGAAATGTGATAATTTTCCAGCTACCACTGCTGATGTCATAGCAGAAATATTGCTACTTCTTTTTCCTGTCGTTACCAGTATTTCTATTAATAATTTCATAATGTATTTTGTAGTATTGGTTGTTTTTCTTTGCTTGTTTGTTTGTTTGTTAGCTTGCTTATTTTGGGGCATGGGAGTTGTTTTTTGTTAGTAAGAAGACCTTCCTACCTCCTCCCAGTGGTTTGATTTTAACCATTTAGACCATTTCAGTCCTTCAAGACTGTCCTTCAGTGGGAGGAAGTATGGTTATTCATTCTTACAGGGATGTTGTGACTCAAACACTCTCTTCTCTTCCTGTTGCTTGATCCAATGTAATTAAATAATGTATTTCATTTCATAGCTTTGCAGGAGCGGTGAAGAGGAAATGATGTTCAGAAAACATGTTTATTTTTTTCCCCCAAACTTTTCATGGCTTAGAAGGGATTCTCTTGGTGCTAAAGGAATGTGAAACAGCCTTTTCAGACTTGTGTCCTTGGGAAGTGAATGCTAATTAAAGAATGGACATTAATTAAGAGTTAGGAAATCAATGCCATTTTTTCAGACAAAAAAATTTGCTGTTCAGATTTTACGTTTGAGCTGTTCGGGGTTCATTTCTTTCCTTTCTCTGAGCCGGCAGTTCTCTCCTTTTCTCTCTTTCATCTTTCCAGAAGAACATCTGTCATGTTCATGTATCAGCTGTATGATTTAATTTGTTTTTTGGAGCTCTGAGAACTATAGTTTGTAAAAATAAATTAAAAAAAAATACAGGAAACCAAAAATTGGAAATGTACATATAAAAATAAGAACTTCCTTCTCTCTTCTCTCTACGTGAAAATGAATCCACCTTGGGCTCAGCACTTATTTTTCTTATAAATATCTGTTTTATTTTCTTAATCTGGGATTAGAAGAGTGTTGGGAGGAAGATTTAGGATTTTGAAGGTATTTTGAAATTAAGTGGGGAGACACTTCTTGAAAGAAGAAAAAAAATCCATAGAATTTTCTTTCTCCTTTTATTCTTTACACTTACTGTTTGTACGTTGTTCCAACTGACAAATTATTTTCTGTAAAATTAAAGGACAGGGACTTTTTTCACACCTATAACAGTATCACAGTATGCATTCCACATATATATAGTATGGTTGAAAAAGCATTAAAATTAAATGTTCTTCACATTTTTTTCTATTGCCGTTTTCCTTTTATTTTGGTATGGTGAGCACGTTGTGCCATGTATACATCTGTCTGTCTGTCTGTCAAAATTCTGTGCACAGAATAACTTCCCTAAGGCCCTGTAAGGCATGTCAGTCATCCAACCCCACTTAGACCAGTTGTCATTTCTGTGTGTTATGTGTCTCTGTTAATCTGAGCAATCCCAGAGCACTGAGCTGCTGTCACCACTCAAGATGGCGAGCTCCCACTTGATGAACACCTGTCTGCATTTGAGCAGATGAGAGTAAAATTAAAATGAAGCTCCAATGAGAATAATTTCAGGTAAAATCTTTTAACCTAAGGAGTTTTGCATCATATGGACAATTTTTACAAGTGAAAACGTAACCACATGACTATTCTGGACTGTGAATAAAAGGAGATTTTTCTATTGGCAAATATTGCCTTTCTTCATTGCTGTTTAAACCTGAATCCTTTTTTCCCCTTCTGCCTGTTAGTTTAGATTTTCCTGAAAGTGTCTTATACAGAATGGTTTGGGTTGGAAGGGACCTTTATTTCCATCTAGTTCCAAAACCTGTGCTATAGGCAGGGGCACATACAACTAGACCAGGTTGCTCGTAGCCCCATCCAGTCTTGCTTATGTCCTTTATGGGATTTGTTTTTATAAAGTGTGCTTTTGTCTTTCATTTTATGGCATTTGAAGAGATTTCTTTCTGACTTTGCTATCAGTTCAGCCAGAGGACCAAAGCCCTGTTCGTCCCTGCACTCAGTGCTCTGATGGCTGCTTGCCTCTACATGGAAACCCTTGCTTTGCCCTAGTCTTGCTCAGAGAGTACTTTATCTGCTGGAATCGGTCAATATTTGTCTTATTTTCCCTATGACAAACTGTGAAGCCTGATTCCAATTTGCAGTCATGTGGAAAGGAAGAGTGTTTCTTTAGTGCCCTGGTGAAACTAATACAAGTCAGTGATTGTTTTCCTGTGTGACAACATAAGGATGCGTGATTGGAACAGACATTACTCTGCAGCAAGGGGGGAAAGGAGCCTGTTTATATGACACGTTCTCTCCCTCAGCAGAGAACAATCCTTTTCTGCTTGCAGTGTTAGAAACTGCATGACAATAGTCCTGAATGGTGGTTTGTTCGGGGATTTGAAACCAAAGGCCAGGAAGCTGTGGGTATAATGTAAACCTCTGCTGGTATGTGTAGGCATGCTGGAGAAAGAAAAGGAATAGAAACGATTTGTACAGAGGAAATAAATCTGAGTTTTTGCATGAAATATCAGAAAATTAGTAATTTCTTCTGCCCTAAAAAATGGTAAATGCTGTTTGTTTTTCCCAAAGGAGTGGTGAATGCATATATTCACAGAATCACAGAACTGCAGGGGTTGGAAGGGACCTCTAGAGATCATGGAGTCCAACCCCCTGCCAAAGCAGCTCCCAGCCCAGGGTGCACAGGTGGGCGTGCAGGAGGGTCTTGAACAATTGGCCTTGCTTTAAAGCTCTTTATCAAGATAGATCCACGTCTATCAATATCTAAGGAGTGGGAGGCAAAGGGACGAGGTCGGACTCTTCTCAGCAGTGTGTGGTGATAGGATGAGGGGAAATGGCCACAAACTGAAGCATGGGAAGTTCTGCACAAATGTGTGTGGGAACTTCTTCCCAGTGCAGTGATGGAGCACTGGAGCTGCACACAGAGGTGGTGGATCTCCTTCTCTGAAGATGTTCAGGACCCACCTGGACACCGAGCTGTGCAGCCTGGGCTGGGAGCTGCTTGGGCAGGGGGTTGGACTCCATGATCTCTGGAAGTCCCTTCCAACCCCTACAACTCTGTGATAACAATATTTGTTTCACCATTTACTTGGAAACATATTTTCCTCACTTAATCTACTTAACATGATCTCAAATAGATTAAAATCTTCACTTTCAGTAGAAGAGCCTGGGCTGCTGGGCTTTACTAATAAGTTATCATTCTTCTAACAATTGTGCCTGTTTATATTTTAAACTAAATTGGTTCAGAGTGTTAACAGATGTGGGGTTTAGCTAGGAATATGCTATTAATATATGGAGAGTGCAGGGATTCATCTTTCCTCCATCCCAGTTTGTGGTTGGTACCAACTGCACGCGTTACCTTATAGCCAAGGAGCTGAGTAAAGAAGCAGAATTCATTGTGAAAACTGAATCATTCCACACTTAAGAGAAGATTTCTCCTCCATTCCTCTGTAGAGCAACTTTTTGGTCTCTTAGAGAATGGTAAGGATCAGGGACTTGGCTGGATGACCTCAAGTTGCAGGGCAGATTCAGGTTGGACGTTAGGAAATAGCTCTTCAAGGGAGTGGTCAGGAGCTGGAATGGGCTGCCCAGGGAGGTGGTGGAGTCACTGACCCTGAAGGTGTTACAGAAAAGTGTAGATGTTGTACTGAGGGACGTGGCTTTGTGGGAACTGTTGGTGGTAGGTGGACAGCTGAACTGGATGATCCTGGAGGTCTTTTCCAACTTTGGTAATTATGCAATTCTAGATGAGCAGAGTGTGCTCAGCATGTGATGGGAGCTTTGAATTGGGGGTATCTGATATGCAAAGCGCTGAACTTCAGTCCAGTGGGATCTTGATGAACTTGAGAGTCAGATGGACAGAAATCAACTGTGTGCACACAACCGTGGCAGAATGACCCCACTTATCACTGCAGTCTGGGAAGTGACTGCTCTGAGATGAATGCAGGATGCTGCCAGAAGATGACCAATACAGTCTAGCCTCTTCTTGTGTTGTTTTTATACCTCACTTTGAGTAGAAATATTATATCCTATAACATAGAAATATCTGATAAGATCCAGTTTTATCACACCAGTCTTTTTATTAAAGCCTTTCTCTTCCACCTCCAGGGATTTGTGTAAGGGTGAACCCATTGGTGAGCTCCTGTGGTGCATTTTCTGACTATTGCGTTACATGGTCAGGGTTTGTTTCGTTTCATAAAGGCTGTGTATTTTTCTTGTCTCTGTTTTTGTTTTTGTTTTTATAAATGCTTAGAAGGTTCTTGTTTGAAACATGGAAAGTATCAGCCCAAAGATCAAGATGCACTCCAAACCAAAAGATTCTCTGCCACCCAAACCCTCCAGTTTTTATATAATCAAAGGAAGCATGTGGATTATTGGTAGAGTGAAGAGAAATTATGATGATCAAAATTATACTACGTGTTTAATTTAAACAAATGGGAATAACAATAAAATATCACGTTAATCTTTCAACATTTCTGATAGCAGCAGTACAGTTAAAATATCCAGTTCTTTGCAGGAATTCACAATTTCAATCTGAAGGTAGCTGAGGAAGGGGCTGACTTCTACAGTGATGGTTAGAATAGTTAATTTTATATCAGCAGCTTGTCACCCTGAATGTCATGCAACCAGGATGTGTCAGACCCATAGGCATGCTCTTTGTGCTTTCAGAGGGCAGGAGCTCTTGTACAACCTGCTTGTTACTGGAGATCCTTTGGGGATAAGTCTTTGGATGTTTGTGATGGGCTGCAGTTCTTCTGTCTGCAGCCCCCAGCTGCTTTCGTGGGCTGAGGCACCTAAGCTCATCTGCAGGTGAAATTTTCATGTGGTGGATGGCTTGGGGTGATTTAGTCATGCTGTGGAAGACTTGTATGGTGATCCTAAATCATTACCCAGGACAGTGAGCTAATGGACTCTGTAATGCTCAGCTGTCAGACTCAGTTGCATTTGAGAAACGTTATGGAAAGATGTAAATGAAGAATTGGGGTTTTAATCTTATGTTTAATTGCCTTCGAAGAAGTATTGGGACACTCTGCTTAGAGTACATTTATGGCACTGTATCTAAACTCAGAATTTCTATTGATATTTTCAGAATTACATGCTTTTGATATGGAAAAAGTGGAAAAACAATAAGGCATTTAAATGCATATTTGATAACAAAACAACCTTTCTTCCTTAAAAAAAAAATAAAATAAAATGAGACATGAAGTATAATCTATTTTTCCTCTAGAATAAAACCAAAATCTTGAAGCACTATTCTTGATGCTCAGCAGTTTGAAGGCATACAAGCATTCCAGTTTTGACTCCATTGTTTAGTTTAACTGGAAGGATTATGTCACAACCCAGTGTGTATGTTTTCCATCTTTTTGTCCATCAAGACGTTTTTGTAGAGGTATCAGCGACTGTTGACTTTGGAGGCAGGGGAAGAAAAAATAATTAGGAGCAAAAGCAGACAGTGCCATTGAAGGAACTGTGCTTCTGTCACAGAGAATGAATGCTCCTTTCAACAAATCTATAATTTGCAGAAGTTGCAAAAAGAAAATAGCCGTAAGGTGGCTGTTAACATACTTCAGTTCATCCTGCCAAGAAAGTTAACTTCATAAAGTCATTAAACCAGTGATTACATTTTAAAATATTATTCCCCAGCCGTTTCTTCTTAGACTTTAAAATATAGTTACTGTATATACTACTTTCTTTGTAATGTGAAAAATTGTAAAATACACTTATTTTTCATAAACTCCTAATTATTAACAGAGCTATTTGCGCTCCTATAGTGAAAGTCATTTCAACACTTCCGTTATTTAAAATTCACTTTTAGGGGTTCATAATTCGGCTGCAATAAAAAATAAATTCAGACTCCGAAGTCTCAAATACTCTTTGCTGACATTAGGGCCTGATTTTCTTCAAGAAGCAAAGTGATTTGGATTGCTGACTGTTCTTCGAGATAATCCAGAACAAAATGCTTTCCAGTGCTGACTGGATAACTTTAGTCACGAACAAATTTAGGGAAGGCCATGGAGTGTGGTGGACGTGCTGCTGCCCTGAGTGGTGCTGAGCAGGGCTGAGGCTTGAAGAAGGGATACTGTCCAAACTTCTTGCAATGTCTCTTACATTGCTGTTCCAGGAGGATGACTATGAGAGCAGATGGGGAGGGCTGTGGCCGCCCTCGTAGCACATGCACTGTGGGTCCTTGGCAGCAGATCCGCTGCGGCGGAAGGCAGAAGACGTATGGATTTAGAGGTTGTGTCTCTGAAAACTGCTTTTTTGCAATGATGGATGCTCAGATGCTCAAAGATGGATCACTTCTTTGGTATGGCTTCCTGAAATGCCCTCTCGTCGTGTAACACGGCCGCTGTGATGACTGAACAAGGCCCCCAGCTGCAGAAATGAAGGAGTCGTGGCTTACTGTGTATTAACAGCAACTCTGGGTCAGTCAAATCAGACAGTTTGTTACAATGCTAATTATAGCAAAGCACTCGTGTTGTGGTTTGAATGAGTCACTTCTGTGTGTGCTGAAATTATAAATACATCTTCTCCCCGATCTGGACTGTGTGGTACATAATTTTTTTTTAACAGCCTGGATACATATTTACCTGAGCATATCCTGGTTTCCCAGGTAAATATGTGTACCAATGCAGACCTCATTATGGTCTGTTTGGGTAAATAATCCATATTTTATAACGGTACAGGAAGTAATTATTTTCCTATTTTGCTTTCTTTAAGCCAAAGAAATTAAATGCTGTGGGTTCATTACTTAAAATAAAATAGATGCAAAAATCGAGGTAATATGAGAATAAAGTTTGCATTGTTTTGGTAGAAACTGAGAATGTTATTCCAGATTTTGATCTCGTGTTTAGCCCAGAATAACTCCATTAAAATAAACAGCGTTATTCAGGATTTACTTAGATGCAAATGGGACGTGAATTTGGCCTCCTGTCCTTAATCCCCCTTACTTCACTGGGAATTCCCCCTAAGTAGCTTACACACAATCTTTGCTGCAAATGGCATTGTCACGTATTTATCATTTGGAAAAATAAGTTATTTCAGCTTCCCGGGGACATGAGGCGATCTGAATTTTGTAGTAAGAAAATGGGTGTCTAACAGTTGTGGTCCCACGTGCATCAGGGAAATCAAGCCACCTATTTCTGCCATTGTTTTCTACGGCGTGGGAAGGAGCTGCGCTGTGTTGTCGCCGTGCTCAGGTCAGGGTTTGTAGCACTTTAAAGCTTGGTGGGACCACAGTTAGCCTTGGCACAAATCCATGAGCTGCAATAGATTTACACCACGGATGAATATTGGCTCATTCTTGGTAACTTTTATTTTTATCCAGCTCTTTCTATTTCATGTTAGAAATATAAGCAGCCTGTGTGCCCTCAAACTAATCGGAATAAGAAACAGTTTTGCTTACCCCAAAAAAATAGAACTATCATTTTTCACATTCTTACATTTTTTCAAGTGAGTTTCAAGTAAGATTGTATTACTGTGACTTCTGAATTCCTGAAATCTCTCTGGTCTTTGGAACTGCAAGGGCCAGCAGTGTTTCGAGGGGAAAATCTGAAACTCTTCCTGCAGTATGTTTTGTGTTGTGCAGACTAGATACACTTCACATTTTGCACGCATGTGATTAGTGTGGAAAGAAATTAATGCAGTTCAGTATTATGATTTATGGACTGAATTTTTTGCCCACTGCGCCCTTGCCAAAAAGAAAATCTTCTCCCT
>VXAB01011358.1:322814-346909 GCA_013399175.1 Odontophorus gujanensis | reverse complement strand
AAAAAAAACCACCCCCCCCAACCCCCCCCCCCCCCGCCTTTGGATATTAGAAACAGCTACTGTTTTTGTTGATCTTTTTAACTTCTGAATAGACCTATTGCAAGTCATAGCAGCATGGGAGCTCAGATTAATAATATACTTATTCAGACAGTGATACTGACTGAAACCATTGCTAGTGTGAGTACGAAGGATAGGATTTCTTTAAATTATTTTCAGGTGCATTCATGCATTTCTGAAAGAAGAATAAAAGGATATTGTAAAATAAACTTCATGTTTACTGCTCATGTTACAGGTGTGTATGCGTTTTAATATCAGGAATTTGAGATGTCTGTTTTTGATAGCTTTTGTTCTGGGCTCACAGTCAGTCCATCTATCAATTAACTTAGAAGAAATGACCCAATAAATGACTATACCTATCCCTTTGGACAATGTTTTTAGATCCGGAGGAGATGTCATATTCCATGGTGTGATGCACCCTTTCTGTTCCACCCCCACCATCATCTCCAGGCAACCTCAAAGACAAGTGAAGGAGAAAAGCCCATGGGCTCCTTTTACAACTTTGTGCCTCCTAGCCCTATACTTTAATGAGCAGCAGCTAGTGTGCTCTTGGGCTGGGCTGATGTGGTGTATGCCTGCCCGATGTCCTTTAGGTGACCACCCCTGCGTTGAATGAAGGCACAGTCCAAGGCTGATGTCCTTTGTCCCTTCCAGTGAGATCTTTTGCCCTTTCTAGCATAATTACAGGAATTTGAGACCTTCATCAGCGTAGACATTGGGGCCTTCATGATAGAGGTTTGCTTCACACTCCTTTGGCTGCTTCACATCAGTTTTAGTGTCATTTAGGACTCAATCTCATCTTTACTTCTCTGCTATCTGAATTCAGGATCTGCTCCTTAGGTTTTTGCTCAACTACTGCAATAGAGTTGACTTTTCCTATCAAATCATTTTCTCTATCTCGAATAAAATAAGAATATGCCTAAAACATCTTCACGTGGGTATGGTTTCAACTAGTGATAAGTCAAGTGAGACAGTATTTCTTTCCAGAAATACTTCCATGAGCTGTTTGAAATTTGTATATGTTATTCTAAAAAAAAATGTGAGAGGGATATACTGTTTTCCACAGTTCCAGATAAAGTGCTACGGCAAGAATTTGGCATTTTTACATAGCCTGGGAGAATTCTGTGTTTGTTCTCTGGGCAAATGTGGAGCGAGGGAGGAAAAAAAGAAAAAAGGCAATGCAACGATTTTGAAAAGCAATCATTTTGAATAGAAACAAAAAAGCTTTTGCTTGAGATTTGTCAAAAGTTTTTCAGTCTTTTCATAAAATTGTTATTCCCTTTTCACCTAATGAGTGGAGTGGGTCACACCTTCCAGAGTCTCAGCTGGCGCTGGAGTGCATAGGTCATATTTAGCTGTGTACTACCATGCAAAATGTTATCTATACTTATATGAAAAACCTGGTATATTTTTTAACAGAGAGGCATCCATCCTAATATATTTGTTTTTTTCAGTTGCAGCAAGCAGCTGAAGTTTCTCAGCTGAGAGGAGCTCGAGTCATCTCTGCTGAAGATCTGCTGTTCCTAATGCGCAAAGACAAGGTATAGCAATGAGACAGAGTGCTCTTATTTTGCACAGTAAGCTCCTTATCATGTTTAGAGGGTTTGCTTGTCCACAAACATGAATAACTTTGTTAGAAGGTAGGCATCCAGGTGGGTCCTGAATGTCTCCAGAGAAGGAGATCCACCACCTCTGTGTGCAGCTCCAGTGCTCCTCACTGTGAAGATGTTTTTTGTTGTTTTTTTTCCCTAGAATTTAGGGTGAGTAATATACAATACAGCTCACAGTAATTTCTTCATTATCTGTAATATAAAGGACCCTTATCAGATCTAGTACAAAGTGTCGTGCCTATAGCAGGGACTTGGAACTACATGATCTTAAAGGTCTCTTCCAACTCAAACCATCCTGTGACTTTTATCATTTGTATTCCTTTGATTTCTATAAAAAACAATTATTCTGACTTCCTCCTATTTATGGAGAACCCAGAGATAGAGGTTATTGTGGTCTTTTTTATCTTCCTTTTTCTTTTTAATATTCTTCCTGTATTGTAATCTCACTAAAATCTCCAGATTGAGATATGATGTGCTTTTTGTGTGAACTAAGTCGACCGTGTCACTAATTAAAAAAATAATAATAATTTTCCATAAGAACATTAGAACATCGTTTTATTAATTAATATGAATTTTATTCAAATTTCAGAATTATTAGAATTTTTAACATTTATTTTTATCTAACTTATTTCTTATTCTTTTGCCTCCCTTTTTTTTCTTTTTCTTTTTTGATTGTTAGATGAAGCCAAATAACTAAAAGCATAACAAAAGAAAACAAACCTTACTTGGAAATCCAGTGCAGTTACTTTATCTGAGATGCCCATTGATAGCATGATGAAAACAGTGGTTAATATGAACATCAAAGTTCATGGAAGTACACATGCATAGATGTGAATTTCCAAACAAAGCAAAGATTTTGGAGGGTCCCAGTGAAGCCTGAATTCCTCCTTCCTGAAAGTGGAGCTCATCTCAAATCAAGTACCAAGGAGCTCACATTAATACCTTGATGTGCTTGCTGTATGTGGATTTTCTGCACAATTAGGAATTAAGAACATTGTAAAAGTTTTTGTTCTTGAGAATCGGAACAGAATGTCCCTGTTCAGTGCAGGGGAGTTGGACTAGATGACTCCTACAGGTCCCTTCTCACTCTAAGGATTCTATGATGCTATGGCTATACATTTGTGAATTTGTGTGTTACAATGTTAGTCTAAATAAAAACTAATTCTGTGCCATACTAACATCAATGTATGTTTTTCTCTTAGAAGAAGCTCAGAAGGCTACTTAAATACATGTTTTTTCGAGACTACAAATCTAAAATTGTGAAAGGCATAGAAGAAGATGACCTCATTGAAGGTAGGAAAGCATTCCTTAATTTGGGAGGTGTTTGATATTTTATAAATGCCCAGAACAGCTCATGGCAAGGTATTAATGTCTTCTCTAATATTTATTCAAGCAAAAATTACAGATTTCGTAGTAACACAGTTTTAAATTGCTTCTTTTCCATTTGCATTACTTCAAAGTTAAGATTTTCCATCCACCATCCAAATGATAAGTAACAGTGCTTAATGTTGTAACTGTTGAAGCCAAGAAACTGGTGCTGATTAAAGGGCTAATTGATTTCAGCATGTGTAATTTAAATGTGTCAGCTACCATGTGCAGAGGAGATTGTCAGTTGAATGGACATTTGTTAGCTAATTACCAAAAGGTTTTGACACGTTTTACAAAAAATATCATAATCTGAAGTCATTTAATACTGATATATGACCTGGCCTTCTTTCGGTGTCGTTTAGCATTTTCTACTTAGAATCTGTCATTTCAAGATTGGGAAACACTTTTGTTTCCCCACTCCATAAAGATGTGGAGGTTTTTATAAGCAGTCCATTTAAAAGCGAAGCTCTTTGAATTGAGAAAATTACTAATTAGTCTCATTGGATTTGATGGTGTAGACTTACACCACTGCAGCAAAATCTTGCTGTGTTTTCATTGGAGTCTCCAGCAATGTCCATACAATGCTTTTGTGTTTAACTTATTTCCTTTCTCAGAGCCTTTGAATGTATCTTTTCCCCTCACAACCAATTCTTTGTGTTCAGTTCCTCTGAGCATCCACGCTGATGTTAGGAAAACACTGCACCTCATGCTTTAGCTTGGTCAACACATAGATAAGGTTTTGTCAACATCTTTGACTTTTAATTTCCAGAGGCATTTCATTTTCACAAAACATGAAAGTATGTTGTTTTGTGCAAGCAGTTTGGCAGTACAGCTTCCTACCTGACAGCATTTTTGTAATCCTTAAGTTCATGTCACTAGTTAAATCAATTTTCCTAAACGATATAGATGCTCAGGAAGTACTTCCTAAGCACACTTCATCTTGGTGTAGGGGACTGCATTTTCTGACAAGCTTTGATAACTGAAGCCATTAATTTTGTTTCATGAACCTCATGTATTTAGAGCTGTTATTCTGCCTAACACAACAACCACCTTGCCCAGGGTTTACTAGGCTTTACTGATGAGCAGTGGCAGGATTTGCTTTATGTTTTAGGTAATTTGGGTGTTCTGATGTTCTGTATTCATATGAGAAAAAGTTCTACTCCCACGTGGTGTGTCATACGAGTGAGCTTTCATACGACTCCGTCCATTGTGGATGAGAAATAATACCTGGTAGACTACATTTTCCTAGATTGCTAAGATTAGATTGTACTAGGAAGCATTAAAGGGGGCTTTCTACTACAGTGCTTCTGCAACACAGCAGGGCATCACCTTGGTCAGGCTGTTGTATGAGGGCGGGAAGAACAACCTACATGGTGCATCTGATTCAAAAAAATGTCCCTTCTAAAGGAAATCATTGGACGTTTGAAATAGACAAATAATTTAGGTCTGTTGTTCATTTCTTACCTTCGTGTAGACAAGTACAGCAGCAACAACACCAACAAACGGCAGAAGCTTGCTCAAGACTTTCTCAACTCCATTGATCAGACAGGAGAGCTCTTGGCCATGTTTGAAGATGATGAGATTGATGATGTCAAGCAAGAGCGGATGGAGGTAATTCTTATGTTTTACTGATATCTGTCTCCTGCAGAGAAAACTGTGAAGTATTTCATACATCATGCTGTTCTGCTGCCTTTTTTGTGTTGCATATTGTATCGTTTTTGCATGTTTTTCCTTTTGCACAGATGGTCTGAAGGAATCTTATTTCCATATTTTTCCCATTCCTTCAAATGTTTGCTGATATCTAAGCACACATGCTGAGAAGGAAGATTATGAAAGCGTAGTTATGGATCTTTCTGTCTGCCATGTATTTGTATTTCCTTCCTGTAGAAAGCAGATTCTATTTAAAAACATTTCACAGACATTTTTTCCAATTTTTTTTCTATTTTTTCATTCTTCTTCTCATTGGAAAATTATGCCTAAATAGCAATTTAGAATTCTTTTCATATAATGTAGCTTTCATAAAAAATGAAAAATATTCCATGCGTACACTTTTCCATATATGCTCTTCTCTCCCTCTCAGTTTCATATCTACAAAGGTCTGAAAAATTATGCCTACGTTATGGAATGCAGAACCTTATCACCCATAACAAGCTAACCTGGGATCAAAAATTCTATCTGTGTTAGCATGGGAGTCTCTGAAACAGTGGTTTTAATGCTAGTTTTGCTTAGTTAGTGTAACACTGAGTCTTAGCAATACAATCACAAGGTCTGTGTCAGAACAAGTTGCCACATGCGCCTTATGATAGAATCATAGAATCCTTAATAGTTGGAAAGTAACTTTAAAGACCAGCTAGTCCAATTTCCCTGCAGTGCACAGGGACAGCACAGCTAGATCAGGTTGCCCAGGGCCTGATCCAGCCTTGCCTTGAATGTCTCCAGGGATGGGACATCAACCACATCACTGGGCAGCCTGTGCCAGTCCCTCACAACCTGCACTGTAAAAGACTTTTTCCTTATATCTAATCTAAAGCTACCCTCTTTAAGCTTGAAGGCATTTATCCTTGTTCTGTCACTGCAGACCCTGCTAAAGAGTCTGTCACCTTCTTGATGATCGCTATGTCTTCTCTATTAATTGAGCGTTTTCTTGAATGTCACTTACTCTGAAGTATTTAAAAGATCCACAGACTGTATCTGGGCCAGGGCCAATTTTCTGGCTCTGAGGGCAAATGGCATTTACTGGCTTGCATCCCTGTAGCTAAATTTTCTTTCCACCCAGAACAGTCTAATTCTGTTGATAGTGGATATGGAGAATGCTCCACAACCTCTTTTCTTGCCCATTTCCTGCTCGTGCCTTGTGTGGGCAACTTGTTGTCAAGAGCAAAATTGTGCAGGGTGTCTGCTCACAATTGCACACAATTTCCATATTTTTTTAGTCAGAGGTGTAGGATTCATGGCTGTTGGAAAGCTGCTATTTTTAGAGTGCTTTTTATGCCCTTTCATTACTAGACCTGGGTACTTTGGTTTGATTTTGTTTCCTATGATGAGGTGGCTGATGCATTCAGTAATATTTGTCTATTTAATATTTGCCTATTTCTCTTTAAGGTTTCATGGAAAAATCTATGGAAGAAATAACCTGATTTTCATCCTGCTCTTTGTGGGACTTGCCCAGTCATGTTTCCCCTTCCTTCTCCCCACTACGGTTACTAAAATTCTAACCAAGAGTCCTAAGAGCTGGGCTGGGAACGAGTCCCATTTGTCCAAAGCTGAGAAACAGTGTTGTAGAGCAGTTGTTCCCAAGCACCATTTGTGTTTTAGAAACTGATATTTCTTTTCCTTTCTTTACTTCTGTACAAACTAATGTATGTAAAATGTTGTTTTGCATACATGCAAGCATATCCTTTGAGCTCGTATGCACAGAAATAGATAACCCTGCTTGGAATTACTATTGCGGGATTGACTTTCTGCTATTCTTTAGGTTCTCTTCTGTTATTCCAGTAAAACCTTCGGTTTTATGAAGCCTAAAAAGTCTAGACGAGTGACTAGAAGTATGAAGTTCCTTGTGGCAGACAAGGACGTATCTAAGTTTCTGTTTTGTCTGCAGTCAAATCCTTCTCTTTCAGCTGATCACACGTCTTGGTTTTCATCACTTGACTACTATTCACGAACTGTAAGATCCATATATTAAAAGTAATTCTCCCTATTGCTTCACTTTATTACATTTCATGAATAATATGTTTCCATATTAAAAAAAATCAAGACCTACTTATTTTGGGATAGAACCGTAAATTATATACAGGTATGAAGCCAGTACTTTGGATTTTCTTTCTTACTCATTTTTCAGTGACAGAACACGAAATGTTGGTAGAGACATGCTGCTCCAGAAGTTCAGCTTTGCTTTAGTTTTGGGCTTTGTTGTCACTTTCAGGTGGGTAGAAAGGAATCAGCCTTTCTATGGCTTCAAGCTGTACCAGGGGAGATTCAGGCTGGATGTTAGGATGTGCTACTACTCTGAAAGAGTGGTCAGGCACTGGAATGGGCTGCCTAGGGACGTGGTGGAGTCACCGACCCTGGAGGTGTTCAAGGAACATTTGGATGTTGTGTTGAGGGACGTGGTTTAGTGAGAGCTATTGATGATGGGTGAATGGTTGGACTGGATGATCTTACAGGTCTTTTCCAACCTTGGTGATTCTGTGATTCTGTAATTCTGCGAACCTCAGTGGGAAATGTGATCCAGTCCTAAAGGAAGAGTACTTCACTGAGAAAGTGGGTAGTTGCTGGAAGTGGTTGCCCAGGGAGGTGGTGCATTCCTTGTCCTGGAGGTGTTCAAGGCCAGGCTGGATGGGACCCTGTGCAACCTGATCTAGTGCTTCATTTACAGGTTGGCAACCCTGTCTTCAGAAGGGGTTGGAACTTGATCTTTGAGATCTCTTCCAACCCAAGCCATTCTGTGGAATTTGTTTGGTCTCCTGTGTTGTCAGTGGGTGGGCTAACGTGGTTCATCGCATTTTCTGTATGCAGTAGATTATATTTAATCCATGCTAAGTTCGGGAGCAAACCCAGTGTACACTTGAAAAATTATAACAGGGTTCTTTAAGGAATTCATATTCTTGAACCATGAGCCGTGATCTAAAGGCAATGGTCCCATTAGGTATCAGTTACCCCAGACATGCATTGTTGTCTTGCTTTGAACAACTGCAAGTGATTTCAGTTTCACGTTGCCTTGGGCAATAATCATGCAAAGTTGTCCTGAGCATATGATAAACATGTATTTCTAATGTCATTGTGGGCTAAACAGGATATTGTTGTTTAGCAGTATGGTTTCAGTTATGAGACAAAATGCAAATATTATTTACTCTTATTTTTAAAAAACTCTTTATAGAATTAGGCCTAAAACTTTGTGAGAGTGCTTGCTGTCCTGTGAGGTCTGTTCTGTTTGTACCACAGAGGAGTAAGCAAAGCCCCAAGCTGCTTTCAAACAATAAAGAAGGTGGGCAGAAGTCTACAGATTTGCCAGAAAAACATCCCCCTAACACTGGCATATTACAAGGAAAGGCCATTCTTTTAGGGCTGGATATAGATCTTACTGATGCTTCCTGCAGCTTCAGTTTGAATCAAAGAGACTATCTGAGAGTAATAAAGGCAATATGCAGAAGAAAGTCAATCTGTCTTAAAAGTACAGGACAGAAATTAAAAACAAAATCCACATTACTTTTCCATAATACATGATTATGTTGTCAATGCATTTTGATCAGATGACTCGTTATAAAAACTTCACCAATAGCAATGAATAGTAGCAAATCAGCCAACTGTACCAACAAAACCAAACCAAAACAAAAGCTGTAATAGTATCTCACTCCAAAACCTGAAGTAGTTTGCACTCCTAAAATAGCAGTAAAACAGAAGTGATGTGCTGCTCCTCCCAGTAAGAACAGGTATGAAATGAGATGAAATGAAGTATTCTAGTTCACAGATGTAGTAGAACTGTGCACATGGAGATCATAGAAGCTGTCTTTGTAACGAGTGACTGTGCACAGGATGGCAGTTTATTTCTAGTACAGGTTAATGTCAAACTGTTTCACTTCGGAATAGCCAGGGCTGGGATGTGCTTTTCATTCGATAATATGGCAGAATCTGTGAAAAATAAAACATTGCAAGAGGATTGGAATTTTGCTTTCCTCTGTCTCATAAAAAGTAGTTAGAGAGGACTGGGATTCCTGTGGGATCCCAGTCAGAGCAGTGGGAAGGTGTATGCGCAGTAAAATCTTTGCATTTTTTCCTTATTTTGCAGTTTGGGTCGAGGCAGGTTTGGCTGTTTGTGCCCTTGTGTTGCTCCTCTGAACCTCTCAGAGGACCTGCCCATATAAAACTTGCTGCAGGTTTGGCAACGTTTTGTGAATGTGAACTCCAGTGCTTCTAAATTTTTATGAGAGCCTTTATCGATTTTACAATATCCTGTTATTCAAATCAAGCAGAGGTCTTCTAAAATTTCAGACAACTTAGTGGCAAAGTGGACTTCTTTCACAGTCTCTGAATGTCCATTTTTTATCATTTGTTTCATGGTGCCAGTACCTCCTCCACCAGGAAAAAACAAATTCCCTTCAGAAATCTGAACTGGCGTCCAAAGGACTGCTTGGAACATCACACTGTAAATACTCCATTTCAATTTTGTTCCCCTGAGGTTAGAAGAAATACCATTAATCTGTCCCTCTGAGTGGTAGTTTTGGGATATATTTCCAACACTCAGATGTTAGATGGCAATAATTTAGTTGCAGTAGCTACCATAATGTTTTCACAGTACATTGCAAGTGTGAATAAACAGTGGAGAAACACTGGAAACACCAGAAAATTGCCATAGCTCGAGAGCAAGCCGTATGCAAACAGAAGGTGAAATGAAGCTATGACTCTACAGAAAGGGATTGACAGAAGCTCACGGGTGGTTCTTTAATGCACATGAACCTATGAATCACGTTAGGTATATAAAAACTACACCTACATCCTACTGTTCTATGTTCCTTGTGGATGTGATTTTTCCAAGCCTGCTCAGTAGTGAAGTGTCTTTTAATGAGACTTCTGTACTAAACTTACAGAAATGGAGTACACTATGTGCATAATGCAATCTATTATATATTACATATATACAATAATTAAGATTAGGTGTGTTTGAAATGTATTCTTTGTTCAAATGAAATTAGATGACTCCATTTGAATTTACCCCATGTTCAGATATGATTATTTGTGCCTTTACAAAACACTTAATACACCCAAATGCACCTTGGGGTACAAGAAATAATACTCTGGAAGTCCACTCTGTTTCAGTCATAGTTATTTCTATGGTGTAGACTTGGCATTTCTGTATTTATTGGCACAGGCTTCCCAGGGAAATGATGGAGTCATGGAGTATTGGCACAGGCTTCCCATGGGAAATGATGGATGTGATGTGGCACTGAGGGATATGGTCAGTGGACAATGGTGGGGGTTGGGTTGGGCTTGGAGAGATCCATTCCAACCTTAAAGATTCTATGATTCTAAGATTCTCTCCTTAATTTTTGTATTCAGTTAAGGAAAATCAATTACTTGTTTGTATCTTTCAGAGCCCCAGACATTAGTTACCATTCAAAACCTCCACAATACCAGTAACAACCAAAACTGAAAATGGGAAAAGTTTTGGCAGTGTTATTACTAAACTGCGAATAAGAAGACTTCATGTTTACAAATTGATTATCTTACTCATGCAGCAGAGAATTAGCTGAAATGAGGAAGGCAGTTAACAGCAAAACTTCTGTGCAACACTAAGCTCTGGGCTTTGAGTTAGCCAACCAAGAGTTATGCAGGCCACAACTGAATCCGTTCTCTACTGACACAGTGGGCGATAGTGGTGGAAGGTGGACAGCTGAACTAAATGGTCTTGAAGGTCTTTCCAAACCTTAAGGATTCTATAATTCTGTAATAATGTTTGAATCTACAGTAGTACAGTGACCAAGAAGATCTGTTTGTACTGGAATATGAAAAACTTATTCCATATTTATATGGAATATATGAAAAAAGTTGTGAGCGGGCGCACTTCGACCTGAGCACTGTCTCAAGGAACCTCCAGTGTGGGAGTTACCCTGGGACAGGAGATCCTGCTGTTGTGCAGTTGTGATGTGCCATTCTAGAAGGTTCAGGTGGAAGATACAGCGTGCTCCACTGCTAGCTTGGAGCTGGGATTAGGACCTGGCATTTTTCAGTTGTGACAACCTGAACTTGGTGGCATCATTCAACAGAGAAAAAAACAACAATGAGCTCTTATGCTCAGCAAGGATCCAAAAGATGTTGTTGAATAACTCAAATTCATTGTACTAATTTGGAAAAGATGTGCAGAGAAAATAAGCAGGAAGTGATTTAGAAAGAGCTTTGAGGCCTTCTAATCCTACAGTGCTCATTTCACTGACAAAAATTATGCTAGTGTAAGTGCTGTGTGCGGTCATTACTCTTTAGGGCGTATCTGTTCATGCAGGGTGTATCAATAACAAACTGGAATTTGATTTAAAGTCCATATGGAAAGATTAGTGTTGTTGTACAGACAACACATACTTAATAGAAACTGCATGTCGGAAAACAAACTATTAAGTTTTATGTTGCTAAGCATGAGGTCACTGTTTCTCCTAGCACATCTTTCTTGATATATTATTTTCTGTTGATAAACTCATTCTTCTGTTTTTTCTTCTTCACGAAGGATTATTTTTAACTTTTTTACTGATTTCACATTATTCGTATCAGAAACCGTATTTTGGGACAAAATTTGATGCTAAGGAGATGACTTTTACCTCACAATATTGTGGCTAAATCTTATTAATTTTTAGAATCACAGTTTATAAACAGTCAGCCTCCTTAGATTTTAACAGCTACATCCTATAAAAGAATATACCTTGGGGTAAAATTCAGTTGCAGATGAAAATGTCCCAATTTATTTTGGGTGTTTGCGTATCAGCTGATAGTCATCTACCACTGCAGTCACTGGAGGACCAGTAGTGCAGTCTAGAGAGACGTTCAACTGAACATGTATCTTCAACACAGTGGGCTCCATAGCTATTGGGCCTCTGCTGGATGTATTCATCTTGCAGGGATCTTCTGAGTTGTCAGTGTCTGTTCTGCTTTTGTCCTGGACGGATTTTGGCAGTGGAAGCTGAAAGAGAAGTACTGGAAAAGAAGGCTTGCATTTTGGGGATGGGAAAAGGCATGAAGTATGAATGCTTACAAAGTAGAATCATAGAATTGTTAAGGTTGGAAAAAACCTCTAAGATAATCTAGTCCAAATGTCCAGCCATCACCACTATGCCAACTGACCAGGTACCCCAGTGCTGTCTTTAAAATGCTCTTACAGATCCATCAGTTCCACCTGGTCCTCAGAAAGAATTGCAGTTCACAACTGTTGCATCATTTACACCATCAATCTAAGTCACAGCCTTAAATTTTATGACAAAAAGTTTTGGAAAAAAGGGGTAGAAAATAAGGGTACTTGTTCTTTACCTGACATTGTCAAAAATGGACTAATGGATCCCATCGACCGAAAGCAAATAGACAAATCATGCCTTTAAAAGCCTTATGTCATAAGAGGTGTGGACTAGGTAGTTGCAGCATTAATTGCAAACCAGTAGTACATCCGTGTGCCTGGGCCAAATAAGATGAGTTGTTTTGAATTTGAGAAGGGGCTTGTACTCAGTCAGGTACTCAGACAGGAACAGGGAAGTTCGTTGAGCTATGAGCTATGTTCAATATAGCAAAAAAGACATCACTAAGGTTGAGAATCCAAATAGAGAGAGAATTCATTTCTCTGGATCAATCCAGCGTTTTCTGATGAGTGTAAGGATAGTCGAACTAACAGCATCTCAAATGTAAATCAGCTGTTTGGGCATCAAAGTGTTGATGAGCATTATCCAGTGTTAAAATAAGCCTGCTGGTTTTAATGGTTTCTCTCATTACACACTGCTCAGGAATGTTTGGAATACCGGGAAAACACTGTTTGTTTTTGGGAATGGTTGGATTGGTTAAAAGTAAACAGCACGTAAACAGAATTTATTTCTCCTTATTATCTGTGTCTGCAAATATTACATCGTTCATTGGAGCTGGAAAACAGCTTTCAAATGGAAAAGAATTCTTCTTATAGTCGATGATATCACTGGACTTTTTGCAGTGCTACAAACCTAAGATGATTAGGATTTTCTCACCTTGGGTTTTGTTGCTATGGTTACGTGAATGGTAGTGTTTATTTGGGTCTTCAGTCCTGGTAACATTTTGTTGGTTTTAGGGCATTTTAGAGAGTGTTGCTCATACTGCAAACTTAGGCAGTTGTGCTGGGAAGGCAAGGTGTTATTTGCTTTACTGTCTCTTAGTTCTTTGGGTATTTTTTTGCCACTGTTTGCTTTTTCTTTGGGAGAGAAAAGTTCTGGGCTGTTGTATTTTGTGTTTCTGACACCCAACCGACCATGTTTTAGTAAGTTTTGGAAAGAGAGTTTATGTAAATATATATAATTTATATCTATAATTAAAGGTAGATATGCATACTTATAAACAGTCTTTCCACAGAGCATTTGATTAGAAGCCAAATGTAAGACTAAAGAAACATTCTCTAAGTGTATTTTAATACCATGTTTATTTGTGATCTTGTATTTAACAAGTTGGTAACATAGATATGTTCATCAACATATAGTGGTGCTTACAACACAGTTATTCTGTATGTAAACTTGGGAGAACCACGAGCAAGGAGTGGTGTAGAAATCTGACAAAGGTCTCACTGGTGGTAGGGGATGGAAATTGCTGTTAGGCTTTAAAGAAATTAAGTAAATCAGTGCTGATAATGGTTTGTACTTCTGACGTTCAGAGAATCACAGCAAGGTGAAGTGGAGGGGATCTCTGGGTCCATCTGGTCCCACCTTGATCCAGAGCAGTGCCCAGCACTCCATTACCCACACAGCACAGAAGTGATTCTTGATGCTTTTTGGGGAGAAAAAGTTATTTTATTCTGGTCTCTGAGCCTTTTAAATCTAGATACATGTTCCTTATAAAGAATCCTTACAAAATCCTTATGAAGTTCCATTGAAAGAATCACTTGCTTAAATCTGTGTTTGAGACAGCTTTGTGCAGGGTTCACAACACTCAGGAGAAAAATCTATGGAGGTAAAACAGGAATAAAAATGACATGAAGTTTTCAAACTGACTTTTACAACTGGCCCTCCAGGGCATTCCCAGTTCTCATGCATTGCGGGAAAGAGTTTTGCTGATACAGTTGTGAAGGGAGAGACTGAAACCTACACACCAAGACCCAGTATTTGGGGCAGAGAACTTCCCAAACAGGCCCTCCTCTAGCTTCTGCCTGCAAAGCTGCTTGGTGCAGGAGCACCCTGGGTCGTGGGCAGCTGGCTGCTGTAGGGGCACTTGTATAAGCAAGCCTCAGTGTGTGCCCCCAGATACCTGTCTCCTTCTGTGTAAGGATTCATATCACAGGAAACCTTCTGTGGAAGGGAACAAGCTCTTTGCAGAAATGAAGGCAGTGGCAGAAGGATGTTTATGGGATTTTAATGGTGTTCTGTTTCAACTTGTGTAGAAGAGGGAAAGCTCTGAGAGCCATCCTACATCTACCATATAGGTGAGAACATTCACAAACCAGTGTCAGATGAAGGATGTTTTCCTGCTTCATTTGTAGGAGTCTGGGATATGCCTCTCACCCTGTGGTACTGCCATCTGTCATTTATCCAAAGGTTCATTTGTCTGCTATTCTGGGCATGGCACGTACAGCAGAGATTTCCTTTTTTCCCTGTCCTCATTCTTTGTATTTCCTCTGAGAGTGACAATGCTCTTCCCAGTATCAGCTTCCAACCAAGATCTGAAACTTACTTTTAATCATGAACATGGGTCAACCCTGCTCGTACCTCCTACAGAATTACTAAGAATCCCTTTATTTTAAGTTGGCATTTACCCTCTACTAGCAGAGTGGGCAAACGATGTGTCATAATAACCTCTCCATCCATAACTTGTAGCATTCAGATGGGATAGAGGAGCACTGGAAGTTATTTTCAGGCTGCATTCAGGCTAAATGTAACAAAAATGAGCTCAAATCTATTGAATTGCACAACTTAATGGGGAAAAAAAAGATCTGCTAAAGGCTATTCTATGATTCTATTGAATATAGATGCATCATATGGTTAAGGAAGTGCTTGAGCCATAGATCACCAGCTTCTGATTCAACTATTCAGGGAAAGATAAAGGATAAGTTTATCTCGTTGTCCTGTAGTTGTTTCCTATTTCCTAATAAGCCTCCACAGCCAGCTGCTGTTGGTGCCTGGGACAAATGGAGATTTGCTCTGTCCCTCCTTAAGAACATTTGATCTTCACTTTTGTCCTTTTGTAGTTGTGGTGGTGGTGTTTCTTTTTTTCTTCTGATGACGGGATTATTCAGAACTAGTGGAATTTTTCTGTAAGCTTCTGGTCTCTACTGCCTATGACATTTGATTGAATTCATATAGCATTTTGTGAATATTTATCAGAGAGAGGCATTTAAGCAAAAAATCAAGAATTAATATTATTCATTTAGTAGTCACTATCTGTCTATCATCATCAACTTGAGTGAGTTCCAGTCTGAAACCTCACAAATCACAGGATTTCATTATACATTACCTAATTGTGAAGTAGCAAGTTTTGACATTTTTAGTTCCCATTTGCCAGGCCACCAAGGTCCAAGCTGGTAAGACCTACAGGAAACTTGATTCCTTCCCACCTACATTCACACTAAAGTTTAGGTATCGTTAGGGACTCTTCAATGATATAATCTGTTGCCTAAGATGAAGGTCAATAAGACAGCATTTATTCCTGTTTAATGAAGAGGTTTTTTAGAAATACTAGCATTTGTGGTTTCAGAGTTCATTCTGGTAGGGCCACGCTTGCAACCTGGTATTTAGACTGTTACTAAGATATGACCCTGTGGAAGATCTTTAGAGCAGATACCATTTTAGTATTGAAAGAACAGATGATGAATACAAAGTATGGCTATTAATGTGATTTTAGTTTTAAGAGATTTCCATGTAAATTAACAGGCAAGGAATTAAGGAGAGCATAGGATATTTCTTAACGAGTATAGTGACCTCCCATTGCATTGCATTGTCTTGAATCATTTCATCTTCCTTGTTATGCATTAAACTCAAAAATGATTAGCTGGATTAGCTGTTGAATCTTATAAGCCAAATAAAAGCAGTAATTCATGGCATGTTGAGTAAATACTGAATCAAATCTCCAGAAAGCAGGTCTACCATTCAGAAGGACTTTGTTGACAGACTAAAGAAATGGGCTGACAGGAACCTCGTGGAGTTCAACAAANTGGTGATAGGAGGATGGTTGGACTAGATGATCTTGTAGGTCCTTTCCAACCTAATGCATCTATGAATCTATGAATCTATGAAACAAGCTGACAGATAAGGGCTTGTTCAGCCTGAAGACAAAAAAAGCTACTGGGGAATTTTACCACTGGCAACAAAACGAGAGGTAAAGGGCAGAATCAGAGAATCATTTTGATTGGAAAAGACTCTTAAGACCATCAAATCCAACCATCAGCCTAGCAATATCGACCATTAGACCATGTTCCTAAGTGCCATGTATGCTTATCTCTTTAACACCTCCAGAGATGGGGGCTCCACCACTTCCCTGGGCAGCCCATTCCATGAAGAAATTATTAATAATATCGAACCTAAACCACCCTTGGTCCTGCTTCCTGCTTGAGGCCTTTTCCTCATGGCCTATCACTACACACCTTCTTTCCTTCAGCCTCCTGTCAGGTAGCTGTAGAGAGACACNCTATCTGTCTATCATCATCAACTTGAGTGAGTTCCAGTCTGAAACCTCACAAATCACAGGATTTCATTATACATTACCTAATTGTGAAGTAGCAAGTTTTGACATTTTTAGTTCCCATTTGCCAGGCCACCAAGGTCCAAGCTGGTAAGACCTACAGGAAACTTGATTCCTTCCCACCTACATTCACACTAAAGTTTAGGTATCGTTAGGGACTCTTCAATGATATAATCTGTTGCCTAAGATGAAGGTCAATAAGACAGCATTTATTCCTGTTTAATGAAGAGGTTTTTTAGAAATACTAGCATTTGTGGTTTCAGAGTTCATTCTGGTAGGGCCACGCTTGCAACCTGGTATTTAGACTGTTACTAAGATATGACCCTGTGGAAGATCTTTAGAGCAGATACCATTTTAGTATTGAAAGAACAGATGATGAATACAAAGTATGGCTATTAATGTGATTTTAGTTTTAAGAGATTTCCATGTAAATTAACAGGCAAGGAATTAAGGAGAGCATAGGATATTTCTTAACGAGTATAGTGACCTCCCATTGCATTGCATTGTCTTGAATCATTTCATCTTCCTTGTTATGCATTAAACTCAAAAATGATTAGCTGGATTAGCTGTTGAATCTTATAAGCCAAATAAAAGCAGTAATTCATGGCATGTTGAGTAAATACTGAATCAAATCTCCAGAAAGCAGGTCTACCATTCAGAAGGACTTTGTTGACAGACTAAAGAAATGGGCTGACAGGAACCTCGTGGAGTTCAACAAAGACAAATACAGGTTGCAGTAACCCCATGCAAGCATACAGCTTGTGGGTTAGCCACATACTGGGCTGTGCTAGCTAGAGGTTAGCCAGCAGGTCCAGGGAAATAATGCTTCCCTATTCTGTGGCACTTGTGAGACTGCATCTGGAGTCTGTGTCCAGTTTTGTGCTCCCAAGAACAAGAAGGACTTTGACAAACTGAAGCCAGTCTGGCGGAGGGCCACCAGCAGGTTTGGGGGGTTGGAGGACCTGACGTATGACAACAAGCTGACAGATAAGGGCTTGTTCAGCCTGAAGACAAAAAAAGCTACTGGGGAATTTTACCACTGGCAACAAAACGAGAGGTAAAGGGCAGAATCAGAGAATCATTTTGATTGGAAAAGACTCTTAAGACCATCAAATCCAACCATCAGCCTAGCAATATCGACCATTAGACCGTGTTCCTAAGTGCCATGTATGCTTATCTCTTTAACACCTCCAGAGATGGGGGCTCCACCACTTCCCTGGGCAGCCCATTCCATGAAGAAGTTATTAATAATATCCAACCTACACCCCCCTTGGTCCTGCTTCCTGCTTGAGGCCTTTTCCTCATGGCCTATCACTACACACCTTCTTTCCTTCAGCCTCCTGTCAGGTAGCTGTAGAGAGACACAAGGTCTCTCCTCAGCCTTCTCTTCTCCAGACTGAGTAACCTCACTCCCTCAACTGCTCCATCTTGATTTCTAGAATTTGGACACAATAGGAAAAAAAATGTGATCGAAACTGGAATCTGGCTGATCAGAGAAACTGAGGAACTTGAAGACTTGATCTCACTGAAAAGATCCCAAGTTGTTTTTTCCTGTGTGAATTNTTTAAGAGATTTCCATGTAAATTAACAGGCAAGGAATTAAGGAGAGCATAGGATATTTCTTAACGAGTATAGTGACCTCCCATTGCATTGCATTGTCTTGAATCATTTCATCTTCCTTGTTATGCATTAAACTCAAAAATGATTAGCTGGATTAGCTGTTGAATCTTATAAGCCAAATAAAAGCAGTAATTCATGGCATGTTGAGTAAATACTGAATCAAATCTCCAGAAAGCAGGTCTACCATTCAGAAGGACTTTGTTGACAGACTAAAGAAATGGGCTGACAGGAACCTCGTGGAGTTCAACAAAGACAAATACAGGTTGCAGTAACCCCATGCAAGCATACAGCTTGTGGGTTAGCCACATACTGGGCTGTGCTAGCTAGAGGTTAGCCAGCAGGTCCAGGGAAATAATGCTTCCCTATTCTGTGGCACTTGTGAGACTGCATCTGGAGTCTGTGTCCAGTTTTGTGCTCCCAAGAACAAGAAGGACTTTGACAAACTGAAGCCAGTCTGGCGGAGGGCCACCAGCAGGTTTGGGGGGTTGGAGGACCTGACGTATGACAACAAGCTGACAGATAAGGGCTTGTTCAGCCTGAAGACAAAAAAAGCTACTGGGGAATTTTACCACTGGCAACAAAACGAGAGGTAAAGGGCAGAATCAGAGAATCATTTTGATTGGAAAAGACTCTTAAGACCATCAAATCCAACCATCAGCCTAGCAATATCGACCATTAGACCGTGTTCCTAAGTGCCATGTATGCTTATCTCTTTAACACCTCCAGAGATGGGGGCTCCACCACTTCCCTGGGCAGCCCATTCCATGAAGAAATTATTAATAATATCGAACCTAAACCACCCTTGGTCCTGCTTCCTGCTTGAGGCCTTTTCCTCATGGCCTATCACTACACACCTTCTTTCCTTCAGCCTCCTGTCAGGTAGCTGTAGAGAGACACAAGGTCTCTCCTCAGCCTTCTCTTCTCCAGACTGAGTAACCTCACTCCCTCAACTGCTCCATCTTGATTTCTAGAATTTGGACACAATAGGAAAAAAAATGTGATCGAAACTGGAATCTGGCTGATCAGAGAAACTGAGGAACTTGAAGACTTGATCTCACTGAAAAGATCCCAAGTTGTTTTTTCCTGTGTGAATTTTTCAACAATTCTATGATTCTATTCTGAATTTTCCCATTTAGGAAATTAAAATGGCAGGTGGAGTAGAAATACAAGAGAGCTTTTGTAATAAAACACGTAAATGATAAACCATGTCAAATTTGTAAAAAAACATTTAAAAATCTAGGTAGCATGTAATAGGACGTTCCAGCTTCTGCACTGTATGCAGTCTGTAACTGTTGGTATTTCCTGGAATAGACTTTTTATGTATACAAGGAACTGGGTTTTCTGTCTTTCATTTTGTCTCAGTCTTGTGGTTTATTTTATCTAGAATGTTACTTGCTGTTCTCTTCCGTAAGAATGTGATCTGTCTGCTGTGCAAAATTGCAGTCAGTGATAGCTTCACACATGTATAGCAGCGAGGGAGTCAGAAGCAGTGAGATATAAGCATAAGTGTCTTTTGGAATGATAATGTAATTAAGCCCTACATGTTGTAAAGTGAGATGCATATTCACCCAATCCACTAAAAACAGACCCACAGCATTCCTAACAATGCAGCAGGGGAAATCACAGCATCATAAAATCATTCAGATTGGAAAAGACCTCTAAGATTGTCTAATCCAACCATCACGTAATCTGGTGCAGTTTGTTAACTGTATAGAGTAGAGAGCATAACGCCATTTGTGTGAGTAGCTTGTACCTTTTGCCCTTCAGACATTAAATTTGATCTCCTTTCTTTTCTTTCATTTTGCTCTGCTGTCTTTGATTGAAGGTGGAAATACCCACACCAACAGACACTTCCACAGAGTGAATCAGAAGAGGTTGTTTTAGTTTGGGTACTCGCAAAAATGAACAGTTCTGTCTTTCAAATAACCATTTGACATAAAGTCCTCATGGAGTTGGACATGAAGAATTTCATCTTTGCTGATATTATTCAGATCAACATTTGACCCTTTGCATAGGCTGGGGTTTACATTAACTGACTTTGAAACAGCAAAAATCAGAGTGCGTTGTCACTCTGGGTTGCCAAAGTATATCCAAAACCAGATTTATATTTTCAGAGAAGACCACAATATTATCACTAGAAAATGTACCAATTTTGCATAGAGAGTAAATTTTAGAAATTGATTTGTGTAACTTCAGCAAGATCTTTATCAAGTGGGGAGCCACAGGTTTATTTTTGGCTGAAAAAATGTTCTTGCTTGACCTTGTGGGTTTAGAGCTTCAGACATGGCTCTTCTCACCTCTGTGTGCAGGTAGAGGCAGGCTGCTGGAATTTCTTTGTCATCTGTATCTCATCGACTGTGCTTGAGACTGATGTTGATTTACTTTACGTATTCGAAAAGAAATAGCATGAAAAGCCACAAGAAAATGATATAGATTAATAATATCAAAGCCACTTTAAGGTGTATATGTTTTATTTTCAAGAAGTTCTTAGCTTGGCATTTGCTTCCAGACTGTTCATCGAGTGGTGTGTGTAAGGACCAAAGGTTGCGCCGTTAAGTGCTGTCAAAACTTTGCAACTGGAACTTAGGAAGCAATCATTACATTTGGTTTTCCACTTGATCAAATGAAGGAAGGATGGGGAGTCTTCATCAACAGACTGGATTTTATTTCCCAGGGCTGACAGCCGTTTCCACAGCTTTGTCAGACCTACTAGGAACTTTTTCTACCATGGTCAGATGGTATTATTTAACATCAGTTCCTCCACTTGTGTGGGATTCAGATCCTATATCATACAGTGACTCTGACACGAAGATGCTTTTACTAGGAGCGTTATTCAAAGCACTGTTGATTTTCTCAGGCTGCAGACATCTGCAAAAAAACCTTGTAGAACATGGAGCATCTGGTATCAAGTCCTCACTCCTTGCAAAGACCATATCAAACAGCTTAGAAATGGAACACGTACTGTACATCCGCTTGGAAGTATTTTCTTTTTCTGTTTACTGTAGATGTATTAGCTGTCAGCTCATATCATCAGCTAATAATTTCATATCTGAAAATCGGAACTCAAGGAAATCTTCAGCTACTAATCACACCCTTCTTAAATTGGGAGTTAACTCTTGCTGTACCCCAAGGTTGGAGGTCTAAATGCTAGTACAAGTATTTAAAGAAATATATTAGTGAGATGATTGCTAACCTTGTTACCCGTTGTAGTATTTTAAAGAAAGAGACTAAAATGATGATGAGACACCAACATCTCTGATGAGTACTGGATAAGATTCTTAAAGTGTCAGGAAAACTCAGGAACCCAAAAAAGAAGAAAGCAACCACCATTCAGGTGTAAATTTTCTTCCACAATGATGGCATGAGAATCCACAGCAGCTTCTAAGAGCGCAGTCAAGTAATCAGTACCAAATAGTGGCAGCATTACTCTACTACAAGCACCTTTCTAATTAATAGACTTCAACCTTTGGAGCTCTACTTCCAAATCTCACTGTTGTACTTGTTCGTGGCATCCCAGTTACGTTATGCTGCTAAGTACAATATTTTGAAAAGACTTCTTTTCTATTATTCTGTTACTAAGGGCTTTGTTATTTATTTCTTTATTCATTCATTCATTTATTCTTTTTTTTTCCTGTAGATATTTGGTTCACTGTGCCACTCCCCACAAAGGAAGAAGCCTAATACTTCTGTTTTACTTATTCTGAGCCTGTAATAAGAACTACATTAGAGAAAACTCATGATATGTGAATGGATTTTGACACTTCCAAAAATAGGTTCTTTTCATTTTGAGATTAAATTGATATGCCTGTAAGTGATAAGAATATCACAGAATCATAGGATGGCCTGGGTTGAAAAAGACCTCAAAGATCATCTGGTTCCAACTCCTTACCATGGGCAGGGTCACCAACCACCAGAGCAGGCTGCCCAGACCACATCCAGCCTTGCCTTGAGTGCCTCCAGGGATGGGGCATCTACGGCCTCCCTGGGCAACCTGTTCCAGTGCATCACCTCTCTCTGAGTGAAAAACTTTCTCCAGATAGAATGAAAAAGACAGATTTCTGTGTTTAAAAATGTTACCTATTTTTCTCCTTTGTAAATAGCTGAGAAGTTGGCACATGGAACCTACCTGTTCTAGTGCTTTTGGAAAGCATAGGTTTGATTGCAACCCATTTTAACAATGTGTGCAGGGAACAGTCTCCTATATTTATGTCTCTAACAGGCTGGCTGGCCGGATGAATACTATGTGCAGAGGTGTTATTAATGCAGCACAACCATTTGTACAGCGGGCACTGCAAATTAGGAAGATTGAAGGTCAAATTCCCCAAAGTACCCCTTTTTGTTTATGTTTTATGGCCTGAGCACTCTATATCACTTTTAATTACTGATGTGAAATAAACAGTGGTTTCTGTTTTATGATGGGACTCAGAGGAACTGTGCTGATTTGCAAAAACTGAAGATCTTAGCGGTTGGGTTAATGATTCGTAATTAAATTTACAAATTAGATTAAGTTTGAATGGATTCCTTTCAGGTGGCTGTAAAATAACACGTATCTAAAACATACAGTTAGAATAGAGATTAATGTTGGGTTTGATTATTATGGTATCGTTATGTAAGCAATTTAGAATTAGAATTTTCTAATCATTCATCTCTTTCCAAATGAGGGAAAAAAATAAACTGCTTTCTTAAAAGAAGCATTTTAACATACTCATAGTCATTCTGGCTGTTGTACACCCAACTTCATCATCAGTTCTAAGTCCAGCACGCGGGTAACCTTGATGTTTGTGGGTATCTGCAGCTAGTAGAAATTTAGAGTTGCACCTCTAAAGGAACATCCATTAGGCACGTGGTTAGTGCCTCAAAATACTTGTGGAGCTGCAGCTGGTGCCCAGCATCCCTCTATCATCTGACATGTTAGTGGGATTTGGTAAAATGCAGATCTGGAGCACTCCATCCATGCGGAGCAACATATGAGTTCGAGCTGAATTATTATGTGTGGGTGAGAATTTCAGCAATTACTGACATAAAGCCTTCAGATACTTTCAGAGTGGTCACAGTGTCTTTTTCTCAATGAATTATGTCGTGTTGTAAACTAAAGGAGCTTTGGAACAATTGCACATGTAAAATATTGAACGGTAGCAGAGTACTGTAGGACTTAGCTGAAATAGTGTTAACATTAGCTCATTATATCAATATTTGTAAGATTCTGATTCTCAAGGGCTGTTTCTCTAGAAAGCTGCATAGATTCATTATCAGCTTAAACCATTGGTACAAGAAATGCCTTTATCTTGGAAATATAAATAGAGACTTGTCAGGAGAATACGAAGACTTTCCCACTTGACAAGTGAATGGAATGTGCAACAGAGGCTGCACATGTCTGAAATTTGAGCTGAACATACTACTTCTGGAGAGTATCCTACACTAAAAAGCTTTTACATGTTTCACAAAAAATGTTTCTTCTAATGTGTTGTCTTAAATTCTATATTAGTTTAGCAAATATTTAAATATTATATTAGCTTTTCTGCATGCTTGACATGAATATAATTCTTCTTCCTGCCAAGTATGTCAAAACCCAAATTCACATTCATTTGCCAGGTTAAATGTTTATTTTGTTTTCCCACATAATGTATGCTTTAAAGTGTCACCAACATACCAAATCTGATTGCTTTTTAATAGGAACGTGGTGGGAGTTTTTTGTTTTCCTTAGGAAACGGGATAAACGGTCAGTAAAGCTTATGGTAATGAATCCACACACACTAGATGCTCTTTGCTCCCATTCCCTAATCTCAAGATTAAAACCAAAAATCCTGTCATAACTATTGTCATTCGAAGAGTTCATGGTGATGGATTGCACAAGCAGTGTTAAAGACAGGAGCCCTGGGTGTGTAGGACCTGTTTCACAGAATCACAGAACTGCAGGGGTTGGAAGGGACCTCCAGAGATCATGGAGTCCAACTCCCTGCCAAAGCAGCTCCCAGCCCAGGCTGCACAGCTCGGTGTCCAGGTGGGTCCTGAACATCTCCAGAGAAGGAGATCCACCACCTCTGTGTGCAGCTCCAGTGCTCC
>VXAB01011358.1:271877-321532 GCA_013399175.1 Odontophorus gujanensis | reverse complement strand
CCACACACTGCTGAGAAGAGTCCGGCCTCGTCCCTTTGCCTCCTGCTCCTTAGATATTTATAGCCATGGATCAGATCCCCTCTGAGTCTTCTTATTTTGAGGCTGAACAGACCCAGGTGTCTCAGCCTTTCTTCATAAGGGAGGTATTGCACACCCTTTATTATCTTTGTTTTTTCTGTTGAAGAGAGTTGACTCATGAAGGCTCCACAAAAGAAGATTTTAACTACCTTGTTTTTGCACCAAAATGGCTGAGATTATTTGAAATATGATTCACTGGAAAGTTGCTTCTGAAGAATTGTGGGCTTGCTGGTACTGAACTTCTCCATGTCAGATACTAAAACGTGCTGGTATATATTTCCAAAGGTTTTCATAAACCAGTAAGTTACACTTTGAATTCAGCCTCGAAAGAGTCTCAAAATATTCCTCCAGCCTTCAGCACCCCAGGGACATCTGGCAAATGCTTTTAGCAAATCATAGAACCGTAGAATCACTGTTTGGAAAAGACCTTAAAGATCACTGAGTCCAACCATGACCCAACCATACTGCCCTCACTTTAACAACCCACTGCTAAATCATGGCCCTGAGCAAATCAAAATTTTAAGAATTCGTTATCCGTAAGAGCTCAATCAAAACGTTACAGTTCAACTTCTTGTGCAAACTAAACTGTAAGGAATTGGTTTAAGCTCTATTGTGAAAGTTCTATTGAATTTAAAAGCATATGCTTTATGATGGGTTTTTGGTTTGGCTTTTCTTGGAGGAGGAGGGGGGAATAGGGATGTTCATTTTAAGAGAACTCCTGGAGTGACTTTAGATGATGGTGATTGTTTTGAATTAATGACAGCATGTGTTTCTTTGCTTTTATGTAAACGCTTAATGATTTTGTGGTACATTCGTTGTTAGGTCTGGTGTAAGGCCCTAACTAAATAGATTGTTCTAAATTAGCTGATGGTACAAATTAACTTGCTTCCAAATGCTAAATCATCTTATCAAATCCTGGAACTTTAACATCTTTCTTTTTATTTCTTATTAGAAAGAGTAGAGGAAGTCAAGGAAAAAAGAGAACCTTGTGCAGAATAAAACACTGCTTTTGGGAAAATAATCATTTTATGATCCTAATCCTCATTTGTACTGTGGAGATATCGCCCCCAAGAAGACTATGAACTATTCTCATATTATAAAACAGAGAAACAATGTTAAATAGCAGCATAGAGCAATGTGTGTAGTTAAATAAATAGCAAGTGTCACGCACTCATTGGCATTTGACTAATGCAGCATTCACACTGGGACAGATTTTATTCCCAGTGTCACAAATGTCATCCAAATAAATAATAACAATAATGCTTTTTGTGCTTTTGCAGAAAGTTTTTCAATTCAGGCAGTGTTTTTTAGGGTCTGCTTGCCCCCACCTCGTGCTGAGGAAGCAAGAACACCTTTCTGAATATCACCAGCTATTGTTCTGTGATTGCCATCTCACAGAACCCTGGTTCTTTCTGCTACCTCATGGAACTTTGCATACTGCCAAGCCACATGCCAGAGGGTGCACAGCTACATACATGTAGGACTTTCTTTTTAGCTGTTAATTTTACTACTTTGCTTGTAGAGAGTCATGAATACACTTCTTAAATAAATTCGCCGTAGTAGTTTCTACATTTAGATTTTTCATGGAATGAAATGAATGAGCTAAATCATTCTAATCATTCATTTTCAATTAATGAAATAGATGCATTAGTGAATTAGTGGCCTCTTCTTCCAAAACAGACTAGTGTCTGTTGCTAGGTGTGCCCTGTAGTTCATTTTCTCCCAGTTTCTACTGGGACAGACATCTGTATGGCTGAAGAGTGAAGTCCTAAACTGACAGCCAGACATCTGTTTCCCATAGTGTTCTGCATTCTCACCAGTGCTCTCAGTGTTGTGTGAAGTGAGTTCTAGCTCAAGAGTCAAAGCTGCCATGAATTTATGGAAGAATTCAGTCTGCATCTTGGCAGCCAAGTTTTCACCAGATCCTCATGTGCCAGAATGCATTCTGAGTTGATTTACTGGAAAGCAGCTCCTACTGAAAGGAAAAGGTGTTGGCTTTAGGAAATAGTACTGCATAATTATCATACTGAGTCTAACTGGGATTTCTAATCCCAGATAATTTCTAATCTGAGCGCACAGAGGCAAAGCTAATTTAGAATCTGTGTTCCATCTGAAAGTCCACTTTTCTGGTTTCCTTTCATGGGAGGATGCTAACCATCTATACCATATGTAACCTAGGTAGGAAAGGTGCTCACAGGTTGAGGTCCTGAAGCTACTGAAGTTGTGGGAAGCTTTGCTGTCTATACTGCAGAGCCAGGATTTCATTTATAAACTGTAAATCCAGCATCAGACTTCTGAAGTGGATTACTATGGTGTATATGAAGCTACTTATGCATGTAGCAAAAATATTTTGTCTTAAATTTACTGATTTTATGCACTGTGTTCTGCCATTGTTTTGTAAGTTGAGGTGTAGTTGAACTGAATTTCTCAAGAAACAGTGTTCCAGTACCAATTTCTTGTGCAGGATGAGGGTGAACATGCAGACAGTTTCACTGAAGCTAATTACGTGCAGTGGTGATCTCTTGTGGCATTCCATTCAGACCAGTAAGAGCAGGACGGGATCCTCCATGGCCCCACATGGTGTATGCTGGATGGAGACCACTTTGAGCCAGTCCCCATCCAAGTCCATGAACAACCTACAAGCGAAAATACAAACAAAAAACTCTTCCGGAGTTATGGGCAACGATACAAAGCGAAACATCAGCATACCATGGGAGGGCTTTGAGCAGTGTGGGGGAAGCGTGGTTCTTGTCAGGCTGCTCTTAAGTTGCTCAGAGCTACATTACCTATCCTGCATGCAAGAGGCTGCACCTAAACTGGGTCCAAAACCAACTCTGCTGATAACAGTGGGGAAACATTATCAGGCTGAGAGGTACTAGAGGATTTTTTTCATATGATGCATAATATAATAGCTACAAGATATTTGCACAGAATCCAATTTAAATGTTAAGTAAATATACATTTTAAAGAGATTTTTTATCTGTCTGCTCTTCTGTTTAACCATCTATCCATATCTCTGGTCATGAAGTTAAAAGAAATACCCTTTTTTTTTTTTTATTTTTTCCTGGCTTACAATCTTTCACTTACATGTGATCCTTCACAAATGTTGTTTTATTTTTAAACAGATTCTGTCACTGATTCTGACTGTAACTTTGGGCCAAATATAAATCTCATTATACAGAAGGGAGTGCCTCGCTGTTTGTATCTCGTGGGCAAGGTGCTGATGCTTAGTTCAATGACTGAATGCCTTTCTTGTAAGATGCTGAGCTTAACCTCGTCCATGAATGAGTACAGAGTTAGGAGAAGTGTTTTGAAGAATGCTTTCCAGAAGACATAAAAGTATCCTAATATTAACCTGGTATGTAAAGGTTTTGATGTACAGCCAGATGGAAACCACAGAAAGGTGTTACAGTGTCCCCAATCAGAAAAGTGAGGGAAGTTCAGTCTTTTTCATATATTCATAAATCCCACATCACTTTTTAAGTGTGGTAACATCATTTATCCCAAAATATTTTACAGTTTTTGGAAAGCTCTGGTAGAAGATAGCTGTAAATTTAATGCATGGTTTTACGAAATTCATGATGATGCTTATAGTAAAAGAAAAAAATATTTTCCTGCAGAAATCAAAGGTATCCCCTGAACTGGAAATGTTTCGTTTACAGGTTCCAACTCCACATGTCAGGCTAGCAGTAATAAATTTCGACAAGGAATTTGGATATGATATGGAGCTGATTCAAATAAATACAGTTTGTGGAGATTTTGCATATGTTCAACGGGAAATATTAGAGCAGCGGTGAGTTCCTATAAGGAGGTCACTGTTATTTATTCCTTAAGCAATGAGATCATGACTACTGGGAATTAATCCATTAATTTTGTTAGTGTCTACGAGCTTCCATTTGATTTCGTTCTTTAAAAATCCCTTGAAATTTTTACATAGTCTTAAATAGTCTTGCCAGCTCCCTTCCTGCTTCTTATCTGCTCGGTAAGCTTTCATTTTTAAATACTTAGAGGAAGATGGAGAGAGTTAACACACACCCGAAGTACAAAGCCGCCTTTGTTATATGGTTTTGAGAGCAGATCAGGAACCAAATTTACTGAGTCATTCTTTGGACTTGGCTTTTGTGTTGCTGTGCTGGCAAGGATATCCTTCATTCACAGGGTTCATCCGGTGTTTCGGAGTATGTCTGTAACGTAGACCTAAGCCAGTGTCTGCAGGGCTCCGTCGCTGAGGTCTGCAGTTAATGAACTACGGAGAAATTCACAGATGTGATTCGTCTGACCTATTGCTAACGTCTGCTTCAGGGAGAAGATGGTCTTTGAAAGTGCCTTATTATCTTTTTGACTAAAAGAACTCTACATGGCTAATTAATATGCTGTAGATGTCTACCTTCATCAAATGAATTCTATGTTTTGTGCCTAAACAGAATATATCCAATTTTCTGTCATGATTTTTTTTTAAGTCTATTTTGATCTGTATTTGTTACCATCCACAGCAGGAAATCTCTGTTAGAATAGAAATTGTCTATCTGAAAAAAGACCTCATGTTTCCTTTTAATAATGGAGATTTGAGGAAGTTTGTGCTAATGTGAGCTTTCATAACAGTATTACATCAAAGACTTTGTTCGTTATTCAGACTTACTCAGATTAATGCAGAATGTATGGTATGTTCTATAAGAGGTAGATAAAAATGATAACAATCTCCTGTGTCTGTACTTTATAACCAAATCAGGTATAGTGTTACAAAAGCTATTGATCTTTCCCCAAGTGACGTTTTTATTTTCTGTATAAAACTCTGACTAAGCTTAATCATTGAAAATGCTCACTCATAAAGTACCTTTTTTCTTTGTTAACCAATTCAAGTGATTCTTGAAAGAGTAAGTGTGTTTTTCCTTTGCAGAACAGAAATCTTCAGAGCAGTAATTCTCAGAGAATTTCAGGATCCAGGGAATAAGAATGTGTTTTCAGCATATCATAGAATCATTAAGGTTGGAAAAGACCTCTAAGATCATCTACAACATGAGCTTACGTGTGTTTTCTTTACAGAGTAATCACCATAAGTTGATCAGTCTAATCTTAAAAGATGCTGGACTCCAGATGAAGTGCTGGTAGAAATGAAGCCTGTAGCAAAACTGACTTATTGCAATCTTTTCAATATTGAGCTTTTCAGAAGTTGCTTTATTTCTCCTGTTATAGTTGCACGCAGAGAGCAACTCACCTAACTTCTTTTGCAGTAGGTGCACAATGAGGAGGTATTTAGTGTGGAAATCAGGAAATCATGCCACGATGTGAATACACATGCAGTTTGGGAGCCAACATCCTTGTCATTAACATTGATGCCAAACATAGGGGTGTCCAACCATGCCACACACCATTTTCAAATGTTCCAGCTTAGCAACTACTCAGCACATTTCCTTCAAACACTAAATAGTTGGTAAGCAAGTTAACATTTGGCTTCTTGCCTTTCCCCCAACATGAAGACCTTGATATGTCAAGTGTGACGGCTCTGAAACGGAATCAAAATAAGGTTATTTTTCATCCTGGATGGTAGCTGACAACACTGAACTCTTTACTTTTTCTTTCCTTTCACTCTTTAGTCTTCCTTTTTAATTCTTCATGCTGAAAGAAAGATAGAATGCACCTTATTTTTGGAAGACTAAGCATAGATGTACTGTGCCAGGTCCTATCTGCTGTATCCTTCAGCATGTTCCAAGGAAAGCATGTGAAGTACTTTAACTCTGCTGTGAGCCACATAACTCAGCTTCTTAACTGCTTAGAGTGACTAGTACTGCTGTAAAGGGAGTGAAAACTATCTATGTGTACATATATAATACATTCTGAGGAACTAGTGGGATGGTATTGTTCATGTCATTTCTTTAATCACGTTTCAAGTTGAGATTGCTTTAAGGCAGCATGGCAATAGGATTTCACTCTTCTTCATGTAGGAATGACTCTCAGTAGGTTCACTTTCACACCGATAAAGGAGGACTTCAGTTCTGTTGGAGTGCTACTCCTTCCCATAAGAGAATGTGGGGAATTTCATATTTATAAATTTAAACTTTTCGTATTTAATGTCTCTGAAATGATAGTTGAAAGAAGAAAGTTTGTGGGAAAAGAGCAAATGGGTTTTCTGTAAATTTAAAAGGAAGCGTGGCATGCAGTTGATAGCATTTTCTCAGCTTTCCCATGTCTTGTCCCCTGTATTGGCAAAACCACAAAATGCACATCTTGTCAATCTGTCAACAATTGTAAATCACATACTGATTGACAGAACTGGGATTGTTTAGTCTGGAGGAGACTCAGGGAAGTCCTCATCTCCATCTACCCTGAAAGGAGGGTGTGGTGAAATGAGGGTGAGCTTCTTCTCTCATGTGACAGGGATAGGATGAGAGGGAATGGTGCCATGGAAGGTTCAGGTTAGACATTAGGAAAAACTTCTGCAAAAGTTATCAGGTGCTGGAACGGGCTGCCCAGGGAGGTGGTTGGGTTACCATCCCTGGAGGTATTTGTGAAATGTTCAAATGGTTTAGTGGGGAAATACTGGTGGTAGGTGGATGGTTGGACTGGGTGGCATGGAGGTCTTTTCCAACCTTGGTGGTTCTGTGATTCTTAGACTTTGTTAGAGTAAGCCATGGCTGACTTGACCTAGTGTAGTCAAGAGTCTTCTTTTAGACAGGACTGTAGAGCAGAAGGAGGTCTGATGGATCTCAGCCCTCAGTTCTATGAGTCTGCGCATTAATGTGTGAAATTTTAAGAAAATTATGTCGTATGTAGTGAAGTTTAGTTCATTTGATTACCTACCAACAGCTATATTTTTTGTTTCATGTGATGGGGCAAACACACAAATGATTGCAGAATGTAATCCATATTGCATTAAAAAGTTACACTTAAAATTGTGTGAAATATCTCAGTTTAAATTAGGTTCCTTTCAAAAATGCAGATCAGCATTTCTGTGATTCTATGTAGTAAAGTTACGCAAGAAATTCTAGAACTGAATTTTAGTATATTATGTGAGAAGTGTCCTGTAGTATACAGAAGATCAGATTAGATGATCCTGGTGGTTCTTTCTGTCTTGAAAAATATGACTGAATTAATTCAGAGGCAAAGCAGATCTCTGTTCTGATCATGCTAGATGAGGATTGAAGTTACTGTGATGTTTATTTTTACAGAATGCAAAATGAATTCAGACTTAAATGTCTTGCTGGAATGGATTGGCTGAAAATTTTTACTTATCCGAAAAATCAGCTCCACAAAATATAGTCAAGATGCCAGAAGAATGCATAGAAGTATTGAAAAATACTTAAAGACATGTTCATCCAGTTGATGAAGAGTCAAAATATAGCAGAAATGAATGACTGGGTAGAAAAGAAAGAAGGAAAGAGGATGTATTCCTGAATTGCTGGTGGTTCCATTCACACACAACTAGATGGAATGTGGTGTCTGACAGTGAAATCTTCTAATTGCTGGATTGGACTGTTGTGGAGGAGTGATCTAACAGGCAGAGAACAGAGGAAGAAACTCTGTATTTTCTGATATAAGAAACTGTTAATGCCTAATGTTGGTTGCATTTCCTGTCTTCAAATGCTCTCATCAACAGCCCTTTAATTTGCTGCTAAACCAGTAATAGATGTGAAAATTTGAGTTCATCAGGCAGAGGAGCTCAGGGACTCAGAGCAAAATTTGTGCGTGTGCTTTTTGTTTGATTTTTTGCTTGTAATGTCAACTCAGCTGTACTTCACCTTCTGTGTTGGTGGAGTCTTGAGCTGTATGGACTAATGGCAGTGCTGTCAGCCACTCCTGACACCACTCTGTTCTCTGAAATATAGGTCTGCTCTTACCAGGTTTAATGGTTTCTTTTACATTTGGAAGATAGTTGTGTTCCTTTCCTTGATGTGCAAGACAGGTATGATACTTTCCTTGTTTAAGAGACTTGGTTCAACCGTCTTCTTCTGAGAGGGAGAATTGTTCTCTTTAATCTAGCTACTGATTCCTGCCCCCAGTATCTGAACAATTTGATTCTCTGGGAATCTTAACTCCTGGGACCAATGAGCAATCAGTGGTTGTATTTCTGCATCTGAAGTTGGTCATTGCACGTTTATTTGGGGAGGGTTTGTGCCAGGGGCACCGTGCTGCTATAATGTCTGTTGTGGAATGCAGTTCTTGCTGGAATAAGGTTCATCATGTGCTCCTACTCTTTTGTCAGAGAGCAGAAAGACAAACACGAATGATGGACTCAGTCCAGTATGCAGAATTCTGTGAGAGTCGTCAGTTGAGTTTTTGTAAGTATTGTATGTAAGTATTGTTGTGTTGTAATGAGATATATTTCATGTCATAGAGGAAACAGCAGAAGCTCATGCTTCTTGAAAACACTTTTGTTTTATCCACAATCGTAGAAGTATAGAACTGTAAAAATAATTTAAAAATTACTTTGTCCTCATAATTCCAGGGAGCAGTTAATTTTGCATGCTTTCAGGCTATCTAGTAGAGTATATTCTGTGAAGACTCACCAGACTCAGATACTGGGGTGGTGGGGACTGCTGCAAAGACAGAACTTGTAAAGAGTTAATGGGCTGAAACAGCCATGCTTGCCTGAGGTCTGTCGTGGTGCTGCTATGGGGAGCACATTAATAACACGTCATGGTTGCAGGTCCCGAGGAATGCAGCTAAAATTAGAGAAGAGCAGCAAGTTTTGCTTTTATTTCTGTATCTGCAGTGACACAAAGAACTTAATAAAGAGTCTTTTTCTATTTTAAGCTGTAAGCTCCTGCTGTGGAATTTATTCAACGTTGGCCAAATTCATCAGTATACGCCATTCCAACACTAATAACATGATGACAGAATTAGGGCTTTACTAGCACTGAAAACCAACTTACTTGAAGTACTCGTGGGCCACAACTGTAACGAGCTGTAAATTAATGGGCTTGATCATGTAGCAAAACATCATTACAGAGGCACTTACGTGATGACTAAGGCTTTAGGTTGAATGTCAGAAAAAGCGAGGTTAGGGAGCTCTTAAAAATCATGACAAAACAGCACATGATCTGATGCCATGCACTGAACACAGTGATGTTTTTAAATGAGAGACCTTATCTTGTTCTTCCTAGCAGGACACTTGAATTCGAAGAACCAGTGAGTCATCTATGACAAACGAATGACACACTGGCCTTGCTGTTCTGTGTCAGCAAATGTCGGAAAACACATTTTGCAAGCATTTATTTTCCTCCCTCAGAGTGTTTTGTGAGCTCGGATGTAATTTGGCATCACACATCTGTGAGCCATTAGATGAAAGATACCTCACATCAGGGTGACTTCAGCAAACGAGGGGTTTGTGATAGTCATTTTTAAAAGCCTCAAATAGTCATCCGGAGACAGAGCAAATGCAAATCTGCATTTGCAAAAACAAATTGAATGTTGCTGACCAGGGGACTGTGATTTATGAAAACAAAACCTCAGTGGTATTTTAATAGTGTTTTTAAGTGACCGTATCTGTACATTTCTTATTCACTGAAGTTTAGTGTCATTAAAGAGAATCACAGTCCTTAGAAAGCAGTAGAAAAGGAGGCTCATGACAAATTCAGTTGCATAGTATGAACTCAATTGGATAACACGTGCTAATGGCCAAGCAGAACATTTGTTCCAAAGTAACAGAAGGGTTGTTCTTACTAACTTTTTTATTTTCTTAAAATTTGAACTTATAAATAAAAATGTATTGTTTCAAGTAGCAAGCCCTTTTTACTGTAACATAAATGCATGAAAACTGGGCTGCAGGAGAATGAATCCAGGACTTGAAGAAGTCTGCATGACAGTGTGTGTTCCTCATTGCAGCACCACATCATTCTGTGTCACTGTAAAGGCAGAGTAGAGGTCCACCAAAGGATTAAGCACTTTGGGATCTCATTCCCTCCTGAAAAGTAATCCTTATTGATGTTTGGTACCTGACTTCTCTTTAGCATTTTACTCCTCAAGGAGGACTCTCTTTGAAAGAGCTGTTTCAAGTGAATACAAGGCATTCACTGCATTGTGTTTGTCCTGTCCTCACAGACAGCTCATATTAAGGCAGCTGTATGACTAGTTTCTGTCTGTGATCAGCTTGCCTGCCACTGACTGAAGTAAGCTTGTCCTTTTTTTGGTTCTTCTCTGAATTTCCATGGTGCTTTTTCAGTTCCATTTGGGTATCCCTTTGACCCTCTCAGCAGGTCTCTCATGTTGCTTTGTTCCATATTTTTCCCTGCACTTTCTCCTGAGTGATGTCACCCATAAGCAATGTGAAGCACTTGTCTGAATGTTGGTCGTTTGCAGATCCACATTATGTCCTTACATCTAACGCACAGTTTATAAAATGCTCCTTCACAAATCATGTTGGCTGGCTTGTCAGCACCTAATCCCTGCTCAGTATGGCACAGGACTTAAGACCTCTTCTTCTGTCCGTCATTTCTCTTCATTTTGTGAACTCAGTTGTATCTTTTTTACCTGGGCTCCAGACCTCAGGTTTGGGTTGGTTTCTTCTAACACCTTTTTCTGTCAAAGGTGCAATGTAATCCTCTTATTTCTTTTACTGTCACACATTCCAGATCAGATTTATTTTATCTGCTGTCCTCTGAGGTAGATCTTTCCTTCTTCTGAAATCTCTCAAATGTTTTTCTCCTTTATCCTGCTTATGGGTTTCCAAAATGTAATGTGTGAAACAGTTCTCTTTCCTCACTAGTTCCACTTTTAATTCCTTCTGTGGCCAAACGAATCACACTGACACTCTGTGTTACATCTGCAGTATTTCCTGAGCAGAAAAATGCTTTATTGTAGTCTACCTGCCGTTAACTTTTCCTTTTTCCCTGCATGATTTGACCTGACAGCAAAGAAAGCATCCAAGTTTCGTGACTGGTTGGACTGTAGCAGCATGGAGATAAAGCCAAATGTGGTTGCAATGGAGATTTTGGCATATTTAGCATATGAGACTGTGGCACAGGTAAGGGAGCAGCCCGGCTGGGCAATAGCTGACAGGTATGAATTGGTGACTTTGGGATACACTAACTCCAAGCAGGTTCATTGGATCCCTACCAGTCCTTCAGTTTGCTCAGTGGCAGTTGTATGCTGCACCATAGTCACTCATCTGCCAATACACAATGAGAGATGTTTTCTGACAGTTACAGAGGGCAGTGGAGTCCAGCACGATCTTTATTTGAAGCCAGACTGAAACCACACACTTAGTGATGTGACCTTTGGCAGCACGCTGAGGCTCACTGAAGCTGATTGCACAATTGGATTAAAAAGCAGGATTTCCTGGAAAACAGAACACTACCTTAGTGCCAAGCAGAGCCCTCTTGGGTAGTTAAATCACTCCATATATTTACCGAAGTGGAAAAGAAAGGTTCCTTAGACTAAAAAAATCTCAGTAATTATGTTTTCTACAGAGAAACACTAGGAATAATCTGCCTCAGCCCACTCCTCCTGTATCTTCTTTGTTACAGTTGTGTTCATGATGCATAAACCAACCTATTTATTGGCTGTTTTTGCCTCTGCAGTTGGTGGACTTGGCCCTTTTGGTTAAACAAGACATGACTCCTAAGGCCGGTGACCCGTTCAGTCATGCCATATCTGCCACCTTCATACAGTATCACAACTCTGCTGAGGTACATGTTGCTTTCTCACATATTTATATAACGATCATTGCAGGGGAATGTGAGTAAATGAATTTTATTAAAGTGTTACATATAATATTGTGTATTTGACAGTTGTGTTCCATGTAGGTGTTATTTGAGAGTAGCATTCTGTGTAGGTATTATTGAAACCTGGTGTTGACATGGGCTTCTGTTATGGAGTTCATTAACAGAGTTAGGCATGTAAGAGGAAAGACATTAAATTGTAGGTCCAAATGTTAAATTCTTAGCAGCATCTTTGCATTTAAGTATCACTTCTCTTTTCTTTGGTGGAAATTTCCTCTATTGAAGGCTCTCTTTGCTGCGTATAGGAAGATTAACATTCATGTTCACATTTGTCAGCAGAAACACGTACAGTAGGTTCTGTAAGGCAAGCACTGCTGTGAAACAAGCGTGACAGTAATCACTAGAATTAGCAAGCAGTGCTGTATTACATCACTTCTAATAGTAGAGCTAAGAAGCCCATAACCATTTTGTGATTTGATTCTGTAACTGTTGTTGGATGCCTTGTCTTCACAGCCACATCTCTTAGGGCAGGCTGCAGGTGTGAAGACTGGCCTTGAGTCTCCTGAGAACACACCACCCCCTACGCCCACCCCTCCAGCACCTGCAGGGCAGCAGCATCTGGGGAAAACACCGTCGGGAGCACTGGGCAACGGAGGGATCGGGCAGGACTCTTCCAAATCCAAACAGAGGAAAAGAAAAAAGGTACAGAAAAACGAAAATAAATAGATAAGTAAATCTTCAGGATGTCACGTGTGTCATTTGTAATGATTAATATAATTTAAATCCACATGAAGTTATGTTACTACCTATGGTGTTAGAGTAGGGGCAAAAATACAGTTTAATATTATTTCTGTCAGAACCAGGGTAAAGCTTCTGAGTATTGCCAACAGATGCCACTTCCAAGAGAAGCTGCTCCTCTACAGCTGCAGTAGCATCCAAAATAACCCCCCCCTTCACCGACGCTAACAGCAAGAGTAGGATTGGAGGGTCAAAATATAAGCAAAGTAGGCAAAGAGGTTGTTGTGATTGCCTTGCTCTCAGCAGCCTTAGGCTACAGCCGCCTTTGCCTACAACAGCTTTGCCTGACCTCCTTTATTTCTATACCAGTTGGTTGCATTCAAGCTAAATATTTGTTTACTTTGCATAAGATACGGACGTCTCATGTTCAGTCTAAGAAATGTAAATATTACAATTCCTGCCTTCTGTTGTAGATCCTGGATATTTGGTGTGAGAGGGGTCTATGTACCTTAAAACCACAAGGGAAATAGATTTGATTAAATAAACTGGTTCGGAAGAACTGTGTTATTCCTTTAAGGCTTTTTTTTTGTTTGGGGTGGAGGGAGATAAGGGTCAGGGAAAGTGATGGAAGTACTCATTTTGCTGCAAAAAATACAGTGACATGATTTTTTCATGTGTGCTATTATTCTACAACCAGTACTCATTTTCATAAAATTTACCAGTAACTTTTATGATGACAGTTAGAAAAAGGTTCACTTTCTCCCTCTAGTTTCATCAGGGCTGTGCACACTCCCAGTAGATCCAATTTTTAGTGAATCATAAAACCTTTCTGAAGGCTTTTAGATTGCTTTTTCCTCTTCCTTTTTAATGTTGCTCTTCAGCATCCATATTTTGTGTCTGTGGCCAGTTACCCTTACTACCCCAGGAACGAGAATTTAGCTGGAGAATGAATTTTTAATATATCACATTTCACCAGTTCTATGAGTTCATGTTAAATTAATTCCAAGTGTTTGACTTTAATACCTTTTGGAATAATGATGTTCAAAAAGGTGCACAGCTTCAATGAAATGTTCCTACGAGTCGCCCAACTTGATTAGCTATGTGCTAGATACAAGTGAGGCATGCTGAAATGAGTTAACTTAAGGAAGAGTGTTATTCTTAATCCGTGAAGGCCGAGGCCAGCAGAAAATGTTTGAGTTTCACATTCCTGTTATGAACGTCAGTCACTGAGGGAAGAATCCACCATCATATCAATAGTTCTGTTTGTATGCACACAGGCTTCAGTGGACTTGGCACTCTTGATATAAAATATTCTGTATAAGATATCCTCCAAGTTTGAAAGTGTTAAGATGTAGTGGGAACATATGGGGGAAGCACGTATGTGCATACATTAAAATTCAGTGCTTAATTTAAGGATTTGCCATTCGTTGTTACTATTGCCATGAATTTATGACTGAGCAGCCATCATTCTGATAGGTCACCTGGATTCTGGCAGGCAGTCATGTCAAGGGGAAGCCTAAACCAACACCACAATATGACCAGAAAGGAGAAAATAGGAACTTTTTCTTTTAAAATGTTCTGTAAAATCAATGGACTGGTAGCACCAGAGTCTTTTCATTCCTGTTTAGGATTTGTCGTCCAAAAAATTATTTGAAATTTGAGAACATTTGATAACCAGTTTAGTCTTCCATCTCTCTAACACCATAATGCCACATGTTCCCTCTCTGAAATTTCAGTCTAATATCACATATTGGTGATTTCAGTGTCGAATTGCTTTCCACTTTGGATACTTGTTCAATACTTTCCCCACCCCTTGACATCATAATGAAAGCCTGAAATGCTTTAAAAATAGTTTCTGTGGTTATTACAGTATGACTTATATGACCCTTTCATTTCACTTAGAACGTTTGCTGCTCTTTTCAATTGCAACATACAGCAGCAGTAGGTGAAAGATTTAAGAGGACAAATATGGTGTTCTTTGGGTCTCTTAAGCAAAGTTCATGTAAAAGTCCTTTTTGATTTGTTAATAGCTTTTTTCTCTAAAGTGGTGTGTGGCAGCAGTGATGTGTATCCTCAGGAAAAAAAAAAAAGAAATTGGTCGATCTTATAAAGGTTTATTTTCATACTTTATGCACTGTAGGTCTGTTGTGTGTTTTTGATTTAGTAACAATTTATGTGTTTTTCTGTTGCAGAGCGCTGCAGCCTGTGGTATGGAGGCTCAAAGCGATGCCATCCAGCCCAGCCACATCAGAGAGGCCATTCGGCGCTACGGCCACAAGATTGGCCCCCTTTCCCCATTCACAGTACGTAATAACAGAGCTATAAAAAGTTATATTTATAATCTTAAAGAACTTTGATTTTCAAGTGGTCAAATGAAGAAGCTTTGGAATTGTTGAGAGCAATTTGTGGTGACTGTAATTTTCTTTATAAAAGTGGCATCATTCTCCCGGGAAATAAAACTTTGTAATTTCTGTCTCTTTTTTGGAAGGACAAAAAAGTTTTTTTCTTTTTTTCTTTTAAATATTATTTTCTTTCAATTACAAATTATGCTTTTTTTTGTTGTTGTCGTTGTTAGTGCTCGAATTTTTCTGTTTTTGCAAAGTTTAGGTTTACAGTTATTTTAAATTATATGTATTCCAATATGGTGAAGAGCACTTTATATTCTAAAATTAGTTGTGTGTCCAGTACTGCTCCTATTGGAAGCTGAACTCTCAAGTGACACATTTAGGGTTGGAGAAAGAAGGGATCGGTTTCTTTAGACAACTTTGAACCTCAACTAAAATGCATTAAAACTGAGTTTGTGGTAAAACGTTGATGGGTTATGAGGTTATGCCATCATTTTTTTTTCTGTGCAAATGGCAATTCCATTGTCCAGAACAGCCAAAAAAATCCTCCATTCCAATTTCAAAGCTGACAAAGATGTGTAAGTAGTCGGTCTCTAATATCATACATTGGGATCACTTTCTATGATCTGCCATTCTATGTGCCATATATTCTGACTTACTTCAAAAGATCTAAATCTAGAAAAAAACGGAAGTCAATTAAATGGACATGGGAAAAAGCAAGCAAACAAGCAAACCAGAAAACAACCAGAACAATAGATGTCAGCTCCTAAAAATCCCAATTTTTGGAGAGGTTTTAGAAGAGGAAAACGATTCTAAATCCAAAGGAAATTCATTTACACAAAATTTATATGAAGTAGCAGGAATATCAAGGAAACAGTGTTACTTGACCTCAAAAGCTTGGAACAGGAAGAAAACAAGACTAAAAGAGTTATGATTTTCCCAGTCTGTATAGGAGATGCTTTGTGAATGGGATTAGGTGTTGGGGTTATTAATGTCACTGGATACATAATTGTAATGAATTCTCTTTACATAACATTACCTCTCTCCTTTGCTGCTCACAAATGCCAGGTTAGTGTCATTTATAATAGCATTTCTAGTCCAAAACAGAGTTTATTCTTGTGAATTTACCAAAGTTTCCAACTAGCTGAACAATTTAATTCGCCGACATTACCTGCTGTCAGCATGGTTGATGAGATTTGTATATTCCCTCTAAACAAGCCAAGAAAGAGAGAAAGAATCTTGTCTAATCTTGTAGATATATACGGATGTTACAGAGCTATAGTGCAGAAAGGACACTGAGAAAGGTATTATAACGTGTGCATTTGGATCTGCCTATCTGTCCATTTCTCACTGCTATCAATCACAGCTGTCCTAAAAGAAACTACTCCAAACTTCCCCTGAGTTCCCTGCAGAAGCATAGAGCACGAACGTAGACTGCTGCTTCCTTCAGCTGTACCTTTTTGTATTGCCAGGCTCTCACTGTTGACTTAAAAAATATTTTACCTCGCCATTTTGAGTAGTAGCATGGCAATATTTCTTTTGAACGGGCTTCTGCTTTCTCCAGTTGCCACCGCCTTCACAATAATTTCTTTGTATGCCTGCATGACCTCCTAGACAGGATGGCTGAACCAGGAGTGAAAGTGGCTTCACTCAATGCACTTCTTGTGATGCAAGTTCAGGGCTTGTAAGAGCTGGAAAACAATTACAGGCCATACCAGTGTCTGTCCTGTCCCACATTCTTTTATTTGGCATGCAGATGAGAAGTGCACTGGGGTTAATGTTGTTCCTTTTATCCTTTTTTTTCCCCGAGTACCATCATTAAGTCAGAATTATTAGAGATTTCTGATCTCTTTAATTCATTATAAAAAGGTGATTTTAATGGGCACGGCTTGAAGGATTCATTTTAGAGGTGGCATTCTGACTAGTCAAAGCAGCATAGGATCCCTCGTTTTCCCATAATAGAGAGTATTTAGTAGGAACCAGTCAGTGCCAGTACTGAATATCTGAACCTTGGCAGTTTGCTTGCTGCTGACAGTGGACTGAAGCTCAGAATATACTAATACAGATTAAGGTCGGCATGTAGAAGTTTCTGCAGACTCAGGAAGTAAGGCAGGAGGTAAGCAACAAGAACAAGAAGAGAAGTTCTACAGAAATTATAATATGGAAAGATTCCACTGTGGAAGCCAGAAAAGCTAGAATTTATCTCTACAGTTATCATGGATGATTTTTTTTGTGTCAGGCGTAATATTTAGACTGGAATTTAGGCTACCAGTTGAACCTATATACTTTCTAGACAACTAATGAGAGCCTGTGAAGCTTGTATTTGCCAACAGTCTTTTGCATCATCCTGAAAAATGTGTTATGACAGCTCTTAAAGTGAGACCCCAGATCAGTGGACCTTATGGTAATAATTTTGATCGTACTCTTTCTTAAGCTGATGGTCATTGAGTGAGGTGGGAGTTAATCTGGTGAATGATTAAGAGAAGTACTGATTGTTCATCCATAGGCAGATGTCATTAGATTTCAGTGATATCAGGCGTTCAGCTGTTCGACCCTGAAGGTTATATAGAGAATTTAGGAATAGAAAATGCACCACATATGTGTACATCATCTCTTCTGTTTCTCTTAAGACTGTTGGCCTTCCATGTCAGACCAGAAGCTGTAATCTGTAGGTACCCCTACAGAGTCTGTTTTTAGTAAAGAAAACAATTTTTCTGTATATCCAGAAATTTCCCACCAGATTTTTTATGCCTTTTTATCATTTGCATTAGCAAAAGCAAGGAAGTAAATGAATCTGTCACACTAAAGAAATAATTATCATCGTGAGGTATATATTCCATTAAGACCATAAAATGTATACAGGAGACTGAACTTTATGTAAAAGACATAGTTCTATGTATGAGTTTAAATCAGCAACACATCTGGAGAAATGACTACAAACCCAGGTCTGCAGAGTATCTGATTATTTTTAAAATTGATCTGCAAAAACAAAATCTGATTTATTTAAAATGGTGAGAGACTATCCATTAAAATCAACATTCTCTGTATGAAAAGTCCCATATAGGTGATTGAATTCTCATCCTAAAGCAGAAAAGACAATTCCAACAGCCTTTCTGTAAGCCTGCAGGTTTGGTTGGTAACAGTCACTTGTCCCTCTGCTCTGTAGTTTTGAATCTTCTTTTTTTCTATCACCTTTTTATTGCTTCTGAAAGTGGAGTGACAAACTGCTTTACTGTACTCTTCTGGTATATTTAAGCCACTTTTCCACTATTTTTATCCTGCCTATACTTTTTCCATTTCCTGTTATGTGACCATGCCTAATGTCAGGGATGCGTTAAGCTGTGCCACATTCCCAGGTTAAGTCCCAGGTGCTGAAGGAGGGTAATCTCAGCCAGGACTTGGTAGTCCTTAGAGTAAAGCTGATTTCTGGCACTGTCTCGTAACTCACCCTCAGAAGTAGGAAGAGCCATATAACTGCAAAGACATTCTCCAGACTCAACATCAGGCTGAGAAAAACTGAGAAAAGCCCCTGCCTCCCTTCTCCTTTGTGGGTTGCAAGACAGGGACCTTTCTTTAAGACATAAACAACGTGGTCTGCAGTAATGGATTATTGGTATTTGAGCTAGGAACTTAAAGGTACACACCGAAGACTGACTCTCTAAAAAGTGTTTAAATCACTCACCATGTAAGCTATGCTGTATGGACCTTGATTTTGCTACTCTGGTGTATGGGAACTTTTGAATCACAGCCTGAACCACTGATGGATCTCCTGAGGTGAGCACTGAGTCAGCCATGGGAGCACAGTGAAGGCAATGCATCTGTGTGACCAGAAGGGGTGGAGCCTGGCTTCACCTCTCCTAGACCTCATTTAAGGGCTGATGCTGACTTTCTGCTCCCCTACATCAGGTTGGTTCAGTAGAGTCCCTGTGTGCTCTTCTTTATGGTTTCCCAAAACCATCCAGGTATATTTCCTTATTGTTCTCCAGGGCTGGTGACTCTTTGGCACGGAGCCAGTTGTGTTAGCCTCTGAAAATTATTGTAAATTGTTTTGAGTGAGAAAAAATAAATATTTCAGTACTGTTAGGTACCAGTTGGTTTTGTTAGATGGACGTGTTTGTTTTGTTTTATTTTTAGAAGTAGAAGAATTGAGTATTTCCAAGTATTATACCAGTTATAGAAGTGAATGGTACTAGTAGCAGTAATAGTTGCTGTGGGACTTAGTTTTTTATAGCATTACTGTTACAAACACCTAAACACCTCAAACTGCCAAAATTTTTTGCTGATGTTATACATTGGAATGTTTCCTTGGCTGTAATTTGGTTACATTTGATGTGCTGTATTTGGCAATTTTCTTTGAAAGATTTGTGATGTATTGTATCTTAAGTCTGTGACACCAGAATGAGTAACGAGGGTAAAGTAAGGGCAGAAACAAAGCAGGTCTTATTTGAATATTGATCCCAGGATGCTGTTGACTGTGAGAAATCTATGCCACATGGAATTCTTCAAAGTACACGTGGCTTATGGACCTGCGTGCCAACTGCCTTGCCCCTGTCTGATTCTGGTAGTTAGAAAACCAAAGTATTTTATAGGATAATGGATGTTCTCTAACTCTGTGATTCTATGTATGTGAGAAGGAATCTGGGTGCTCAGATCCAGTATGGGGATTCCAAAGATTCCAGGTTCCCCACCTCAACGTTTAGGGCCTTGATCCTGATAGGACTGCTATCAGCTTCATTCTTTCTGCTTTGAGAATGAGTTGACCCTATCTGACCTGGATTCAAAATGTTCCAAAGGGTTCCAAGCCTCTGCTTTTTTGTTCTGTTGAAGTTCGAGACATACAAGCTAAAATCCTACTACAACTGAGTTGTGGTTTATGTTCTGTTTGGTTTCAGTGAATCTTCCTTGTTTTGAGGGGTTGAAGCTCAGTGGCGTTGAGAAGACCGCAGCAGTTTTAGTTATCAGCTATTTTCTTTCAGAAATGAAAATTAGATAAAGAACTTGTTTTTTTCTTTTTTGTAGAACATTTCAAAATACTAATGTTATTTCTAAAATGGAGAACCTGAATGCTACTGTACATTTTATCACTTACTACTGCTACAAAACTCATCCCTGTGCATGGTATTGTATTTCTATTTTTGTTTAAAAAACAATTACAGACTATTTTAGGGTTGTTTTCTTAGGGTAGTTCTTATGTATTTGTCAGGCACCAACAGCAATATTTTCTGACAACTGTTCTTCTCTTTGTTATTAAGTCACAATTGTTTTTGCTCTTCCATCTGAGCTGGTGATAGGTGTTCCTAATGATGCAGTTTTGGAAGAACAGTTGAGCTGTGTGGTTTATCCTTTAGCAGCACTTGATGGATGTTGGTTTGGGCAGAAAGAGCACTTTGAAAGTTTTATAATCATATGGTAAATGAGAACTAACATTAAAGTAGTGAAAATGATCTGTTTGTGTATATTTTGACCTTAATAGCTATGTCAAAATGACTAGCATAATTAGAACAGTTAGGTTTTGTCTCCAAGTGCAAGCCACAATGGAAAGCAGCAAGTGTACCCTAGATTATTCTGTGTTGTATCATGCTAAGGTAGTCTAGACATACTTTGTCTGTATATTGTCTTTTGACAGTATTGAATGGAGCTTACTGCAGCTTGATGTAAAGCAAGGTCCAGACTTTCTGGTTGGTCATGTGGAGCAGATACAAATAATGTATTCAAAAATAGAGACGGGAAGGGGGAATAAGTAACTTCATCATGTTAGATTATGCTGTTGTGTTGTACCTGAATCTACTTTTCTGTGCTCTGTACATATAAGTTTAAGAAGTTAGGCATTTTCACAGAATGCCTTACATTGGAAGAAGCCTTAAAGCCCACTCAGTTCCAACCCCTGCTGTGGGCTGGTTGCCCCCAACCAATTCAGGCTGCTCAGGACCCCGTCCTACCTGGTCTTGAACATTTCCAAGGGTGGGGCATCCATAATTCACTGGGCAGCAGTGTCAGGGCCTTAATGCCCTCTGAGTAAAGAATTTTCTCCTAATATCTAACCTACATCCCAATTCTTTCCAAGCTGAAACTAAGACACTGTGTCATTGGTAAAGACATTGAAGAGCACTGTCCCAGGATGGACTCCTGGGGGACACTGCGCATCACTGGCCTCCACCTGGATATGGGGCTGTTGATAACAACCCTCTGGCTATGACCATCCAACCAATTATTTATCCACCTGATAATTCAGCCTTTAAATCCATTCCTCTCCGATTTAGAGGTAAGGATGTGGTGTGGGACCATGTACCCTGGCCTTGCACGAGTCCAGGTGGATGATGTTACCCTTTCTTTCTCCACTGATGCTATCACAGAAAGTCACCAGTCTGGTGAGACACAGTCTGCCCTTGGTGAAGCTGTGCTGGCTAGCCTGGATCATCTGCTGCAGCCCAGGCTGCTTCGTAGGTTGCAGCACACTGTTGTTTTCCCAGCAGGTGTCTGGGTGGTTGAAATCCCCTATCAGAATGAGAGCTCATGAGAACAGTGTTGTTTGTACCTGAACCAGGTGTGGCCTCATCCACAAGCTCTTCTGTCCAGGTGGCTGTAGTGGACCCAACCGTCAGATGTGTTTGTCCAGTCTCTAATTTTAACCCACAAGCTCTGAACCAGGGCTGTTTCTCAGAGGCAGTTCTTCACAGTCTATCCACTTCTTACCGTAGAGGGCAAATCCTCTGTCCCTCCTTCCTTTCCTCTCTCTTCTAAAAATCTTGTAGCTCTCAACCATACTATTCCAGCTGTGCCATTTGTCCTGACTTGTTTTTCTAATAGTGTAGTTTTCTAACTGCACCACGGTTTCCAAATCCTCTTACTTTTGTGGTCATTAACTCATGGCAGGCTCAATCTTACTTACATGTTCAGTCAAAACTCAGTGGGACATCTGCCTACATAAGATTAGCTGACCTTTTATGTTGAGAGGTGGATGTATATTTGACTATATAAGAATGTTCTGATATTTCTATATTAATTCTATGTGACTTCTATTTTAATGTCTTCTACACATGTTCTTGTTACACTTTTAGGTTTTTTTTAAAAGAACAGAATAATCCCATTTGTCCTCTTGTTCAGCCTCAGCTCCCAAGAGCTGAGAGGAATGTCAGCATTACAACCCTGTAACATAACCATATGATGAGACTATTCCATGGTTCACTCAGCTGAGTGGTCAAAAGGCATTGAAGTGTAACAGAGAAGAGGCTAGGACAACTATTCTCTGGTATATAGAGTACTGAAGTTCAGTGGGAAGTTGGTGGAAAGTCTTCCTGAAGTGGAGCTCTTCCATCACAAGGCTCTGATGTTGGAGTTGTTTAATAAAGCTGCCACTGGTAAATTGTGCAGTGCAAATGTTCTGCAGTTGTGAGTGGGTGTAGATACAATCATAATACCCACCCTAATGCTGTTCTAAGTAATAATTATGCTGTTGTGTTCACAAAAATGTCATGTGTCTAACCAGGAATACATGTGTGAAAAAAAATAATGAAATTATTTTAGCTTATTTGAATAGTTTGTTTGTTACTCCAAGTATTAGAAATCAAAAATAATCCATGATCAGGATATCTGAATCCTTGATATGAATAGTCATTAATTTCTGAAATTAATTTGAGTCAACTGGTGAGTAATGCACGCTTCTGAGCAGTACTTGTGACCATGAGAAGCATTCTAGACAGAAAGATCGTGTCCTGTGCTCCAAAGGGAGAAGGAAAGTGGTCAGCTACAGCAGTGCTAATTGAATAGGAAAGTGTTCCCCAGACGGATCCTTTGTCCCCTCAGGTTTATGCCAGTTCTGAAATGAAGTGTTTTTGATGTTTAGCTCAAGAGAAACTGGGATTATAAATGTAAACTGTGATACTGCACAGACCTGCAGAAGACAGTGGCCATTATTCAGTGGCATAAGCGTGTGTAAATGGACAGAGGGTATAACCAACTTTTGTTTGTGTGTTTACTTTTTTTTGGGGGGGGGGGAAATACTTCTTCAGGCCCCAAGTAATTTCATCGTGAAATGACTCGCTGGTCTTAGCCCTCTCTTGTTAAAAATTTCAGCCCTGTAGAGTTGTACAAGCATCATGAAACAGTGAATACTTACCAAGCTGTGTCTGTGATAACTGCTTTTGGCATTCCCAGCGTGAAGAGCATGTAATGTCAGGGAATGCTCTGTGCTGGAGACCTGCAGGATTCAGCCCTCAAATGGCCCTCCTTCTACTCATTAGCATCCTAATTAATGAATGCAAGTATTGTGAGCTCCAGTGCTTTACATCTGCATGTATTACAGCTTAATGATCAGAGAATCAATGTGACAAAGACCTTCCACTTCTGTTGTTTTGAAAGTGCTCCTTATTGGACCTGTCTGAGCACAGCCTTTATGCAACTGCATAATTTCAATCGAATAAAAATTATATTATTTCTGCTCATTTTCTCTTGAGAATGACATCTGTGGAATACCAGTTGGAGACATGGCAAAGCTGAGCTGGTGAGAGACTGGAAAGGAGAGTGGGAAACAATCACAGCGTCAGAGAAATGTAGGGGTTGGAAGGGACCTCCAGAGATCGTGGAGTCCAACCCCCTGCCAAAGCAGCTCCCAGCCCAGGGTGCACAGCTCGGTGTCCAGGTGGGTCCTGAACGTCTCCAGAGAAGGAGATCCACCACCTCTGTGTGCAGCTCCAGTGCTCCATCACTGCACTGTGAAGAAGAGAGAGCACATAAAGTGTCAGTATGATATTTGCAGAGAGAAGTGAATTAAACAGAGCTGAACATTTAGAAAAACACATTACTTTTAGGCGCCTCAAACTTCAGGAAAAAATCAGCTTCACTTTTGGTCTGGGAGTTACTGTTCTTGACTGAAAGAAGAGGAGGTTTCTTTCTGCCTGCTTCCAACCAGAACAGTAGTCAGAAGGCTTTGGAGCACAGTCTTTGGTAATTGTTTCAGTATACACAGTGTGGATATGTTACATCAAAGTTTTTCTAAGGCACTCGAGTGATAAACATTTTTGAATACTGTTTCTGAAAGAAATTAGGTATACTGGAATCACATCAAACCAAACATCACAGATATTTAGGGTACCATAAATAACATGCTGCTCCCGCTGATAATCAAAATCAATTGATAGTGATTTTGAAGAAGTTAGGATTTCGTTTTTCATCAGTTTTTTAAATCAAAATGTATGTACTGATGTCAAAAAGCGTTTGAAAATTTTTCCTTCTGTTATATGTTTGTTTTCTGATATGTAAGAAGTCAACCTGACATGCTCTTTTTCTTCTCATTTGGAAAGCAAAAAAAAAAAGAAAAAAGCAACCAACCCAACATTTTATTTAATTAAGTGATTGGATACTTGTGATGTGTTTGTCTGTACTTCAAGCCATTGTCTGTAGTTGTTTGTTGTTCTGCAGTGTTAACCCCGTGTGTTTGAAAGTTCTGAGTTATGATTCTATAAAGCAGCAGGAAGTCCAGTGGCAGTGTGGAAATCTTGCTCCCTTCCCTCCCAGCCCCCACCCCGAGGTTCCTCCTTTCAGATTTATGAAAGAAAACATTTCTTTCTGTAAAAGGGTTTTGTGTGCCAGCATCTGGAACTGTTTATTTCAGTGGCGTGTAATCTATCTGTGGATTTAGTTAGCACCAGACCCCCTTTTGTGTACTCCTGACTTAAAATTTTTATAAATGATCTTGTTGAATTTGTGCCAGTGTGCACATGGTTTGGCTGATTGCTGCATATATCCTTTACCTGCCAGTCACCTTTGATTTATATCTCTTCCCCTCTGCTTCTGCCTTCCCAAAATGGTGCCACTGGACTGTCCTCTAAATCATCTTACTGGGTAAATTACTCCAAGATGAGATGGTACGTTTTGGGCCGACTCCTAGACAGAAGGCATTCCTATAATCCACCCTTGCCTGCTCTGTGTAGGACCATTCAGAAAGAGAAGGGCCAGGGGAAATCGGGCTCCCTCTTCCTCTTTGTCCCAAGCACTATTTCTTCCAGTGCCATTCAAAAATGCAGGATTGGGCATCTGATTTATAGAGCTCTCTGTGCCGATTGAAGATGCGCAAACAGTCCGAGAATCTTTCCGTGTGCTCTCCTGACTCAAACTTCTTTGTGATAGGACTTTAATCCTGAGAACACGGTTTTTGTTCAGAAAGACTAAAATGCAGAAGAATTAGCATCTTTAAGGATATTTTGAAGCATGTCACTTGGAAAGGGTTACGCAGTGTGCCTGACAGTTCTGTCCGTGGTAGAAATCCCTACTGGTTTCCTTAAGTTAAACAGCTAATGCTCCTTCAGAATAACAACAGTTCTGTAAGCTTTACTTAATGACATTACTAATTTGGAGAGTTTTATGAAGTTTCCTGGAGAAAAGCAGGTGGCTTGGCAGTAATTTGAAAGGTTCACAATTTGTGGTAGCGGTTTCAGGGGGTTTCATGTTTCTAAGGAGGGAGAGCAAACTGCATATTGCTTAAGAGCGTCTGACACAATGATGTATAATTTTGGACCAAGTTTCCAGAAGTTCATTGGTCATTAAATGCGCTGCTTGACTTTACGTTGCAGTTTCCCAGCTGTCTCTACTGGGGGTAATCTTAACGCTCAAGCAGAATTTATTAATGAAGGCATAAGCTGATGAAACAGTAACTTGTCCAGATGATTTTATTAAACAGAAACACTGATTCTTAGATAAGGGAAAAATGTCACTTAAGTAGATTCGAAAAGAACTGGCTCCTTTCCTGCACAGTGCTGGGAAAGCACTCACAAACGCTCTGGATCGTATTTGCTATCCTGTGGGGACATTTAAAATTCTTGGGTCGCACATCCATCAGAGTCTCAGTACCCAGCACAGTGTGTGAATTGTTGCCTTTGGGCGGCAGAGATGAGGTTTGGTGGAGGCAGGAAGGCAGCAGCATGGAACCACTGTGCTGTTCCCATCATCCCACCACAGCCTGGGATGCTGCGAGCACAGCACAAAGCATGGATTTGACAAAATATTTATTAACTCTGCAAGGGGGAAGACAATAAGTAAGCTCTGAGGCTTCAATTCACTTCGTGTCTCTTACAATACAAAGCAGCCCCTGATCTGATAAGCCTTGTATAATTATTTTTTCCTAGCTGCTCATCCAGATGCACAGCTTTACAGGAGGCTTTTTGCACACACTTGTACCGATGTGACAGGGTCCCTGGGGTCAGAATATGCTCTTTTTTTCAATGAAGCTTATATTCTTTCATACCTCCTCAGAGGTATAAGAGTCCAAATGAGAATCTGACTTCTGGCTCTTTGCTCGCAGCAGTCTGAAAAGTAATATAGGGTGTGTGCTGGAAGGGTAAGGTGAACAGCAGGTATTAAGGAAAAAGAAAGTAAGAGCGAAGCATTCTGAGGCATTACTCAAAGAGGAGATATATGAGCACATCTTAAATAATTAGCATCAATTTTGTTGAAGGCAGTGGTGTCGTATCCATGCAGCATGTAGGTTCTGGTACAAACGATAATGGGCAGCAGCTTGATAATTAAAAAGTCTTAGGATGCATTGTTATTTGTATTTATTTTTATTTTTAGCATTTTTTATATTTTTATCCGTACTTGGAATAATTGCCCTGCTTCCTGCAGTTCCATATTTGTAGGGGTCAGATTTTGAGCACAATTCTGCACTGACACCACCGTACACTGCAAGAGAAGATGTTGCAGTTGTGTTCTGCACAATTCTTTCAAGTTCCCCCGGCCATGCATGTTTTTCTTCCTGAGTGATTTAGAAGTGCTTTATGAGCTAAAACTACTCACAGTTGTCAGTTCACCTACAACAGGGACTGAAGCAGCTCAATGTGAAACGCAGCAGCTGTGGAAAAATCTGCAGCAGTGCTGCACGGCTTTGTAGGACAGGATGTGAACTGTCTAGATGAAACATGATGAGAACTTGAGGATCATGTAATACAACTGTTTGAGTTGGGATTACTGTGTGGATTAATGTATGGTTTAGGAAGGTGACATGAAACTTTTAATTTCTTGTGAGCAGGATCTCCATTTTCGATGTTATTTTTCTTGCTAACATTAGACAGACCCGTTGCCCTGAGCTTGGAGAAAAGCTCTGTCCCTGGTCAGCTCCAGCATTGCTGGTCTGTCCCATTGCAACAAGGCAAAATCTGTGGGACGAAGTGAGAATTCCGGAAAGGAACGTAACAAATAACCAGGGAGTACCACCAGGACCAGGCGGAAATATTTCTTTGCAGTTCTCATTCCCTGCTGTTTTCCTTTCCAGTTACCTGTTCTCTCCTTTATAAAGTCCTCTGATGGTACTCAAAATGGGCTCCCGTGGAGCTCTGTGCTGTGCACAGGAGGATGTAGGATTTCTGACTTCCTTTATCACCGAAGTTCTTCTCTCCAAACCAGCCCCATTTCCAGCAGACTGACATCACGCTCAGTAGCACTTGCAGCTCTCTCTGCAGCTGAATCAGATGAACACGCTGGACCTGAGGCAACTAAACCCGTTTTATGAATCTCACTTTGACCTTTCTGTGTTTCTCCCCTCCTTGAATGTTTTGCTTTATTTCAGTTTTCTGACTTTCTGTTCGAGATCATATAAACCTCAGTTCAGCAAAACCATCATCTGCGTAGCTGTTAAACCATGGGAAAATGTGTGAGAAAAAGGTGGAGGAGAAGGAGAGCAGGAGGAAAGAATTCTCAGAGGTGTAAACAGAGAGACAGAGAAATAGGTACACATGGCTTATGCATGCAATTACATATAGATCCATAACAGTAAGCAAAACTAAGGAAACATACTTTGCTGTATGGAAGGCTTTAATAATTAATGTTTTTGTTTGTGTTTGAAGTGCTTTCTCCTGGCATCCCGGTTCCTTTGGACACTTAATTTGCAGTAATCCTTCAGTGGATGTGATAGAGAAGACAGGATCCCAGCATTCCTGCTACTGGGATGAAAGACAGGATGTTTCAATGATCCATTAAGCAGAGGGAGATCTTCCTAAGGAGAGGTAGACTGAAATGTTGAGATTCAGTTCTTCTTTCTGTGTTCCAAATTGTGTGAATACTGATAAATGTCATTGCAGCAGCTGAGGGTATATGAGCTGTGCATAGTGTGAAGGCAGATGTCTAAAGAAGAGAAAGTAGCTGAGAGTCCTTACCAGGCACAAGCAATGAGCATAACATGGAATGAAGTCAAAACTGTCTTTTTCTCTGGCCTCGGAGTATTCGCTTCACTGAGGGAGGATGCAGTGTTGGATCAATAATGCATTGCTGCAGAACTCAACAGAAAACCATGAAGTGAAGGGGAACTCTTGAAAGGAATAGAAGAATTTGGAAAGAGAATGAAAGGAATGAGTGGATTTAGGAATAGAATAAGGCTGACCAGGCAGCAGTCAGGTTTTTAGTGCTTTGTAGAACTGCACTTATGTGTGTGACCAATGCCTGGTTTACGAAGAACCCCAGGCCACTGGCTTTCAAGTCCATCCCTTGTATCTTCTGGGCCACAAGGACAACATTTCATAGCATGTTTCTCTTGCTTTTAATCCAATGTCTCTTACTTATGTCACCCTCAGTAGTTCAGACCCTCCTCAGTAAGTTTTTTAGGTCTGTAATGTTAGAAGTGCCTCCCTTTTTCCATGTCACTTTCTTTTATAGGAGAGAGAACATAGGGAGGGGTTTTTTGTTGGTGGTGTTTTACTTCTCAATGTCTCTGTTTTTGTATTAATATGCACATGGGTAAAATTTTTAACTATTGTTCTTTCCTAAAGTTTAGGAACTATTCAAAACCCCAAGAGCATCCCTCAGCCAGGATTCCTTCAGGCTTTGATTGCTGGTTGACTGCTGAACCCGGCACATACCCGAGTGGTTAAAAAGCTGTGCTCTGTTTTACCAGTATGGAATGAAATTCATAACCCAGGGGCCCTGCTATGAACATCATACCTTTTGTCTTACATCATTTAAATGCCAATATTGCTAGTAGTGACTGACTTTAGTAAGAGCATGGGCGTTTCAATGTGGCATGATACAGGCACAAAGGAAATGATCCCACAATAGATGTTTGCAGAGCTACTGCTGCCAGAACAAGAGGTAGGTAGGGTAGAGGCTGGCACCCAGCCTGGACATGTTCTGGTATACAAACACAACACTTCAGGCTGGCACCGGTCAGACTTTAAACGTGGTGATGTGCTGACAGAATTGCCACTTTTGATGGTTAAGAACTGAGACAGCAGAAGGAAATAAAGCTCTCTGGAGATCTACATGTGCTGGTTTTGCTGCAGAAGGTGATAAAACTGCTGGAAGCAAGTTGTCTCCGTGCAGAATTGTTGCAATACAAACGACCTGGAAGTGAGACATTAATTCCACCGGCAGAATTTTGTTGGTGGTGAAGGGTTTGGCTTTGTTTGTCTTTTCACAACAGGGACAAATTGTTGCTCTTTGCCATCAAGAAGCCTGTAGTTCTAATTGGTGTTTAGATACAAGATACAGATTGTCATCAAAAGATATGATGTACCTTTAGGTGCATCTGAGGAAAAGCATGAAGTTTATTCCCCATCTGTTAACAACAAAGTTTCAACAGCCTCACCACTGTACCTGGAGTTTAAAAAGAATAAGAAGCAAACAGGAGAAGGATATATGCTTGTTGCTGCTTCAAGAAGCTTGGGATTTAATAGTTTCCTTGAAGAGGTCCATCTTTATCTATAATTTCCTACCTGAATAATTAGGTGATAAAAAGAGTTAACTAGGCACAAAAGAGGGAGTCTGGATGGCTCAAGAAATTGATGCAAAGTGGTTAATTTCAGCTCTTTGGAACAAGTTGGAAGCAATTCACATAATAAAGAAGTACTGATTGTGATATACATTTTTGTAAGTGGTTGGCAACCCTGCTTGCAGCAAGGGTTTGGAACATGGAGCCTTGAGGTTCCTTCCAACCCAAGCCGTTCTGTGATTCGAGTTGTCAGAAGCAGCCAGTAATTCTGATTTCTGTGCTCATTTTCTAAAAGCATTTACTGAAAGTGGGACTGTTTTCTGGATCTCCAATTTACATACCAGAAGCAAATGGTCATTTAACTTTAAATAGGGGTAAAAAGTCATTACTAATGCTCTTCAATGTAGGAATATCAATTAAGATACAGAACTATATTTGTCTATTACAAATGATACTGATATACTAGTAGAGAAGACACATGACAAGTTCTTTTAAGATTAGAAAGGAGAAATAAGGGGAGATGGTGTCCACTTTCTCACAAGTCAAGCAACATAAGTTGCATAAGTTATCCTATTAATGTAAGATATTTTTCTATGGGAGTCATGGCACAGAAGAGTTTTAAGATGGGTTAAGTTTAGGTGGTGAAGTCGCTCTGCTGTTTGCTTGTACCTACCAAAAAGATGAGACAGAAGATGCACTGTGTCCTAAGTTCTGTATGTGCACAGCAAAGACTCATAATTATTTTTGCAACTTCATCATCAGGAATATTAGAAACTGGACTAATATTAGAAAAAGGTGAGAAAGGCTGTTATGTGCCACAGAGTTGTAGCCTGGAAAGAAAAAGGTGAGGTGTGGCTGTAATGTGAGTGCAAGGATATAGGGAGCATGCAGCACTGGAGACAGCACCCATGACATATGCCTAGTTGGTGGTTGTGGTGGTCATGAGTTCCTTAATGGACAGAGATGAAGAATTTGGTATTGGGCAGATGATCAAGAGCTCCAGTTTATCCAAATTCAGCCTGATCTGGCAGCTTCACATTAGGGATCTCAGAGGGGCACGAAAAGGTAACTAGACCTGAGTTAATCAACCAAGAATCTTTATCGGTTGTATTATGGGGTAAGAAACACTTTCTGCCATGTCTGAGAGCAAAGGTTACAATGTGCAGTATTATTTGCTTCCCGTAATTTATTACACACTTCCCAGTTCATCAAAGCACAATTTCCTTTAGGTTGCTGAAGCAACCCTTTGTATTTCTTATTTTTCATGGGGGAAAAAAAGTAATACCCAAGTTTATAAGCTTTACTTTTAAGAAACTGGAATTCAACGTTTCTCATAATGTCTTTTTTTTTTTTTTAAGCTTTGAACTGATAGATATTCCGTACTGTAAAGTGATTCAGTAATCAGTTGCCTGTAGTCAGCAGGAACCTTTTGGCTTTAGTGCTTTTTGCCATATCCTCCAACAAGAGCCTGTGAGGTTGGGCAGCTCTGACTTTGCCATCACAGCTGAGTCTCTGGCATTGCAGTATCAAGTCTTGAAACTTTTCCTAGAAGGACAAACCCAGGACATCCAGGTTCAGACATCCTCACCTATGCAGTCCTTCAGTACCATACAAGGAAGCTCTGCACATAGGAATGCCGTGAAGTATTTTCAAGATGTGTCAGTAGAATTCAGCATCATACCCTCCATTCCATGCTATGAAAAAATGATTCTGTTAGGGTCAAGTGCAGCTCATCATTGCAAGTAGCTTTACAGAAGCAGACACACAGAATAATGCTCTGTCTTGGTTCTCTTTGGGCACCTTGTCAGAGTGGAGATAGGATCTGGAATTAAGTGCAGTGTAACGTATGGCACTACAGCTTTGCTGCTTGGCCTGGAAGTCCCTGATGTTGCTGTGTGGAACAATACAGACGTAGGTGGAATGACTGGAGCTGTGCATTAGTAGAGTGTATTATGTCTTTGGAACATTTACATTGCAAACTCCTAAGCTTTTCAGTTCTAAAAGTATAGTTTATTTAGGGTCTAGTTTCCTTGTCAAGTATTTTTAAGAAAAAGTTAATTGGAGACTGTGAAGAAATGAAGAGGACAAGTTAGTGACGGAGATTTACTGAGTTACCATTTGATAAATGAAGTGCAAGCAAACTATTTTCATTCCAGAAGAGCCAGATGTTCAGTATTTCATCTGTGAATTAAGAAAACGGGCTATGTTTGCAGGCTCTGGGGTTGTATCTTGCGAAGAAGGGATTTTGAAAAGTATCCTGGAGTCTTGACAAATCCATGGAATGTGATGGAGCCAGTGCAGAGCTGGAAGGCTGGATGCAGTCCTTGGACAGGTGGGAATAAAGAAGAGAAGGATTTTCTTTTGTGTGAGAACAGCTGAAACACTGCGCAGTGTAGGTGTTTGTGTTTTAATAAAACCTTGATAAATTGAAGAGGGCTGAAGGATCCAGGAGAAACTGGGAGAGACCAGAACCTGCTGACATAGAGATGCATGTGGTGCTTAATCTCTGTTGTGTAATTAGTCTTTAAGGACACAGTAAAGAAGAAAAATCTCATCTTTTAGGGTTTTTCAGTCTTTGCATTCAAATTGAAGCAACAGTCAGTGTGGGTTTCCTTCCGGCTAGACACGAGCACCTGTATTTGAGCACATTAACTAGATTTCCTATTGAGAGAAATAAGCACTTTGGGACTGTAATTTATCTATTCCTAGGGCAGATGTGTGAGTGGGGTCAAATGAACCATGCTGCAGAAGTGCCTTTTTCTGAACCTTGACAGAATGATGTGTGTAGGTAGGTTCAGTGAGAGAAGTCTTTCTCCTAGTATCCAACTTGACATTTAAGTTAGACAAATTCCAGCAAGAAATAAGGCATAGTTTTTTAACAACGTAACTAAGTGCTGAAATAATTTAACCAATGCTTGTGACAGATTGTCCATGACTGGAAATGTACAAGTCAAGATGAGATGTTTCTGTAAAAGCTGTGCTCTGGTTCGACCACAACTGTGGAATTTGGAGAGCTGAATTTGCTGGGGCTGTTACACAGCAGAGTTAGATTGGATGGTGCTGCTTGCCCTAGGAGCTGGGAATCATGCTTCACATGTAGTTGAATGTGAAGTTGAAAATTCTAATAGTTATCAGAACAGGTAGATAAACCTTTTTTTTTTTTTTCAAGCCCGAGTTTGAGCCATCATTTATGTACACGGTATTTCTATACGTTCTTATAAATACTCCTATTTCTTCTATATTCTGAATAAAATGGGCTAAGTACACCACCTTAATTAGAGCAGTGGAAATAACAAGTTATTTCCATTCTTTGAATGTCTTTGGCAAATTTCCATTGTGTCAACATAATTAAGATATATTAATATTAATCTGGTAAGCACTGCAACTTTACATAGTGGAAAAATAAAATAAAAAAGACCATGAGAACATTTTTCAATATCAGTTTCAATTTTAATACTTTATATTGTTGTGAAAAGTTATAAAAATGTGTTATTATTTTATTGCCCCATTAAGAAAACAACGCAGCAACAGATGCTTGTTACCCTGATTTTCTCAGTCTGTTTATGAGGATGTTTTATCAAAATGGGTCTTTTAAAAGTTATAAAGATATAATACTCTCCTAAATTAGGTCATAAATGCCTAATGTGGAAAACTAATACATTTTATTATTTTTCAAGTATGGGTTTATGTATATTAAAATATGCAGCTGTTAGGAAGTCTGGAGTGTGTATAACAGAAACATATTGCATTACAAGATGTTAGTGTCTCTCCCTGAGTATGTGCATTCTTTCTGCATATACCCGCACAAGTTCTTGGCCTGTGGAAGAGACTGCCTTAACATTGTGGTTCAGTATTATTTTCTAATATCATGGATTTTTTTTTTATGTATGCACATAAATGCAGGATATACAGAGCACGTAAATGTATTTTTACTCTGTATTTCCCCAGATCTTTCCTGCAGCCACATGCGCAAATTGAGCAGGTAGATGTAAAATGTGCATGTAAATAACATTAACTTCCAACATCAACAATTGTGCACTGTGTTTCTGAAAAATGGTAGACGTCCTTACTGGGAGATTATCACCTGGTTTAAATCTCATTCTGTCTTCCATGCCAGGCAGCTCGAATGTAATCTGTGGCAGATGTGGGATTGTTGCAGGTAGCACAGTGACCCTGGCTGCTGGAAGAGATCTGAAAATTGGAAGGATTTTCAGATTTTTCCACAATTGGAAGTGAATAATCCAGAAGTCAAAAGTGAAGTTCCTGAACCTCAGCCATCCCATGTCCCCTGATGGAAGCCTTTAATGGTCGCAAGAACAATGTGTTTGAAGGATACACCAAAATTTGTGACAGTGGGAATGCACACATCTACAAAACTACTGTCATTGAAATACCTCTTTATTTCCAGCAGTTCCCTGTCTCTTTTACTGTGGAGGCCGGAACTGCACACATTACTCCAGGTGTGGCCTCCTCAGGGCAGAACAGAGGGAGAGGATCACCTACTGCTGGCCATACTGTGTAATGCACCCCAGGATCCCATTGGCCTTCTTGGCCGTAGGGCACCCTGCTTGTTCTTGGCCAACCTGTTGGCTACTGGGGCATTCAGGGTCTTCTCTGCTGAGCTCCTCTCCAGCAGATCAGCCACTAACCTGCAGTGATGCATGCGGTTAATCCTCCCAAGGTGTAGGACCCTACACTTGCTCTTGTTGAACCTCATCAGGTTCCTCTGTGCTCAGCTCTCAGCCTGCTCAGGTCTTGCTGAATGGCAGCCTGGCCTCCTGGTGTGTGAGCCACTCCTTCCAGCAAACTTGCCAAATGTGGACTCTCTCTCTTCATCCAGGTCATTGATGAAGGTCTTGAACAGGATCAGACCCCCAGGGAGCATCACTAGTCTCCAACCAGACTGTGCTGCTTATCACAGCCCTCTGAATTCCTGCCAGTCAACCAGTTCTCAATGCACCTCAGTGTTGGCTCATCAGTTCTGTACTTTCTGAGTTTCATAACAAGGGTATTGTGTGAGACAGTGTCAAATGCCATGCTGAAGGCAAGGGTGCACAACATCCACTGCTCTCCCCACAGTTACCCAGCCATTCTTGGCATCATAGAGGGCTACCAAGTTAGTCAAGCACCATTTACCCTTAGTGAATCCTACTCCTGATCATCTTCTACTAGCTAGGATATGACATCCAGAACAAGCTGTTCTGTCCCCTTCCCAGGGACAGAGGTGAGGCTGAGTGGCTGTAGTTTATTGACTCCTCCTTCTTGCCCCTTTTGAAGACTTGAATTGGCTTTCCTCCAGTCTTCAGGCACCTCTCTGATTCTCCATAACCTTTCACAGATGATAGAGAGTATTTGAAAATCATTTATGCCAGATCTCTCGGCACTCGTGGAGGAATCCCATCAGGCCCCATGGATTTGTTTTTATTGAGTTTGATGAGATGCTCTCTGACTAGATCCTTCTTGACGAGATTCCTTTCTCTGGACTCTCTTGTTGTCCTTGACCTCCTTTGCCAGATTTAATTCCAGGTGGGTCTTAGCCTTCAGTGTTGCATCCCTGCATGACCTGGCAACATTCACTCCTGTATTCCTCCCAAGTAGCCAGACCCTTTTTCCACGTTCTGTAAACTTTCTCCTCTCATTTGAGTTTCTGGTACATTTCCAACTTTTTTTTTTTTTTAATATATATTTTTCTGGAGAATTGAAAAGCTTGCTACCTTTTCTTACTGGGCTGGAAATCCTGATGCAAAGGATTTTTGCAGAAGAGGCCCTGGAGTCTTGGTACCTGTCAAGTTGGCCATGTGCTGGCAAAATGACTTGATGGCAAAGGCCAATGGTATCCTGGTCTGCATTGGGCACAGCTTTACCATTGAGGTGAGGAAGGTGATCTTCTTCCTCTACTCAGCCCCTGTCTCTAGTTCTGGGCTCCACCGTACAAGAGACACAGGGTATTAATGGATCAGTAGCTGTGAAGGGCTTCAAAAATGTCTAAGGACTTGGAGAATCTGTTATGTGAGGAGAGGCTGAGGCAACCAGGATTGTACAGCCTAGAGAAAGGAAAGCCTGGGCAGACTTTATCAAGACTTATAAATAACTAGAAGGCAGAATTGAGCAGGGGGTTGGAGCAGGTCCAGAGGCACCTTCCAACCTCAGTGATTCTGTGAAGTGCAGTATTGTTAGGGTCATGGTTAGAAATAGTGTAATTTCAAGTTTTCTGCCTTCTCAACATTTTCTGCATTCATTCAAGGTCTACATCAGTTTACAGACTTGTATCCAAAGAGTGTGGAAGGTCAATTATTTGAACTCTGGCTTAGGCCTGGGTTCAGAAGGCGTTCTAGATGCACCCATTATAGTTAAAATTATGCTGTAACACATTTGCCTCTTCTAACCATGTTAAGAGCTGCACACAAAGCCTGCAGGCTGTATAGTTTCAGTTAAGCTAATTGATCACAGTAGCTGTACTGCCAGCCACCAGAGTGTTGATAGGACTTCACTGGAAGCTCAGCTAGTCTGTCATCATCTGGTCTCAAAATGTAGTTAAGATGAGCCTCCTCTTTCAGAACTTTTATGAAATCTTAAATTCAAGCCAATATGCAAAAGGCTCAATTTGTTACCATTTTCTGCTTCTCAAGTTTTGCCACTAAGTGACTCGCTGGGATGTCCTGGACCTAATTTACATTAACCAAATAGATTCTATCAAGACATAGCATCGGATTGAACATAGCATCACTTGCAGGGGTTCATGGCCAACAAAAGACTTTAGTCGCTTGCCCAGAGTCTGTGCTTCTGAAAAGATCAGAGGTGAGCATTTACAGCACTGGGAACTTGAAACATGTTTTTCTGAGTGAATTCCACAAGAGGCTGTTGTCCCAGTGGCTGGGTATGTCAGTTGCTTCATTGCAACCCGATAACGTATCTTATGACTTGCTCCTTGTTGAGGCCTATTTCTTATTTTAGCACCGAGTTAAAATGTTCATAACAAAGCAAGGCAGGACTTGGTAAACAGTTATTTTATAGCTTCAAGGTTATTTTTGAGATATCTTTTATGGATGAAATATTTCGGAACGGGTTTGGTTATCTGCTTGTCATTTCCTTCTAAAGCAAACTAAAAGGCATTAACACTTGTTTGTGAAGTCTCTAGGCCTGAGCTTCATTAGTGGAATGTGTCTTCCCTGACTGCCTTCCCCAGAAAATGAAGCAAAATAATCAGAACTTGAGATTCTATCTGAAATTCACTTTTTTTGGTGTATAGCCCTATTAATTGTAGCGTTCTATAAATACCAGTCCTAGAGCCATCAGAAGACAATTGCTTAAAGTAGCAATTGTCTGAACTCTAAGGTGTGCTGCTCATCCTGAGAGGGCAGATTTCTCCTCCAGAACCACATCCTAAAGCTGGACCAGGCTGCAGGGCCACCCACATGCTCCTCGCAGCAGAGACCCAGATGGCTGCAGCTGTACCACTTGGCTCATGTCGTAGGAGGGTACTGCTGATGCTCATTTAAACACTAAATATGTTTGAAAAAACAGCAATATTTGGGGGTAGCAAAGCATTGTAGGATGCTCTCACACAACACAGGATACAATCTGCTGCTTCAGCTGCTGTGTGGTCTCGGAAAGCTGCAGTTCTACTCATTGCCATTATGCCATCAGCCTTTGGAAATGCCATGCTTTTGTCATCTGGCCTCAGAAAGAAAAGGGTGTACTTTTCTGAACTGTTTCCTTTCCTATTTATGTATATGCGTTTGGAACAGCTATACATTGTGAACTGAGTTGTCTCCTGTTTGCAACCAGAGACCTGTGCACCTCTGTTCCCAGGGGAGAACTTGTGGCTGTTAGCTGTGGAAACTTGAAGGGGTGGCTTGCAGGACAGGTTGTTCTGTTCAGAATAGTGGTTATTCAGTTTTGCTGTTAGGACTGTTAATTAACAGTCTGATTTGTGTGACAGCTGGGTTGATAATTGAAGGAAGCCCTATTGTGGGAAATGTTCATGATGAACCACTCTTTATTTTCAGGAAGTTCACATGGCTTGCATAAATGAAATTACATATCTCACGATCACATCATCATTACAAGGTGAAATGAATTCTGCCATTTTTGTGGTTAAACTGAAGTTCCGATTTTCCGAACAGCGAGTTTGGAATTCATCCTGGGAAATGCAGATCTGTAGGAGAAGGCACATGCAGAAATGCATCTCCTTGTAACAGTGCATTGCTGACTGCAAATGGAGACCAGACTGAATAGCTCAGATTGAGACATGTCTGTCATCTCCAATGATAAGAGCTAATTGAAATGAACTCATTTTCAATAGTCAGAAAAGGTTCTGTGATATCTTACTGTATGTAAAAGGTGTGATGAATTAGACAGCACTGCAGTGAATTATAGTAGAATTGTTGGAGCACACATTGAATATTTAAGGTTGGTATAAGAAGAATTAATGCTATTCTGTATTCAGAATGCGATTTGCAGATTATTGTTCTATATCTCAATACTCATTAGCAACCATAAAAATATTCTTCTATATCCTTATACTTCCAAATTTCCTTACCAGTTCTATAATCCCATTTTGTTATTCATTAAAAGGTATTTTCTTTCCATTCTCAGTAAATGACAAATACAAGTGCAGACTTTAAGAAGTAGGATAAAAGAAGAGCTGGAACTTACTATATCAAAAGTATTCTTATATTTAATAAAAGAAGTAAAAGAAATAGTAAGGTATTTTTCTTTTTCAATTACAGCTATGAGAGATCTCGCTTATAACAAAGTGCTTAGTAAAACTATTATAAGGTAAAAGTTGGTCATTCTGTATTTGTTCTTTTTTATCTAATGTTAATAGTAGGTATTTGAAAACTCTACATGCATGTCATTTTTTAATCACAGAATCATAGAATGGCCTGCGTTGAAAAGGACCTCAAAGATCGTGTTGTTTCAAGCCTTTGCCATGGGCAGGGTCACTAACCACCAGAGCAGGCTGCCCAGAGCCACATCCAGCCTTGCCTTGAGTGCCTCCAGGGATGGGACATCTACAACCTCTCTGTGCAACCTGTTCCAGTGCATCACTGCCCTCTGAGTGATTTTTTTTTTTAATTGCAAAAAGCACAGTGCAGTGTTACTCCATCCCATCCTCTTGTGTCAAGAGCTCCGTAGAAAAAGAAGAAAAAAAAAAATTGCATTTTAGACGTATGCTTAACAGCATTCAGATTTGGTGTAATGAGCACAGATTTTTACTTGCAAAGCAAAAACCCAAATCTAACCTAGCACTTGATCTAGCAGCTGGCAACCCTGCCTGTGGCAGTGGGTTGGAACTTGATGATCCCTGAGGTCCCTTCCAACCCAAGTCATTCTATGATTCTGTGATTCCATGATTTATGATTCTATGAAATATAGAAAAGGATAGCACGCAGAAGTTTCAAGTAACTGGTGGCTTTGGAAATTCATTATCCTGTTGGAGATTTTTATCGTTTTTTGTCATGTCTGTTAGCATCTTGCCCAAGGGTTCTTCATGGGAATTTGAAACTTCCTTGAGCTAGCACTCACACTGTATGAATGCAAGTCTCATTTTAGATGTGAGATGAATTAAAATGCATAAGTTTTATTTGGATCTGTCAAGAGCAGTGATGGAGTGGTAGAATTAGGCAAAAATGATGACAGAGTAATCAAGGGGTAGGTGTCAGTGCTGTTGGTGCACATCACTGGCTCAAGCTGGTGCAAAAGTTACCTAGAGATAATATAGAAGGTAAGTGGATGAAGGCTGAAGTACTTCTGGCCTTGGAGAAAAGGAGTGGAGTAGTAGGAAGCAGGTCTCTTAAAGGGAGGTCCTAAGGGTGTGAAGAGTGGAAGGTGAGGACAGGATGAAGACATGATTTTAAGGATACATGGCTGACCATATCAAATATAGCTTAAATAAACCAGAACAAATAGGCTTTACGTGCACCTGTGCATTTTGGTAATAAAACCACCCTTGTGTGTCTTGGTCAAGGGTGGCAACTGTTTCAGTGGGAGAAATCTCTGATAGAATGGAACATTTACGTTTTGTTGCTAATGGGCTCTGCTGATGTGAACGAAGCTTACCAAATATACAGACATAACTGTTCTTATTTCTATGCATAATATAAATTTCACGTTGTATAATGGCTCTAAGACAATCCAGAGCATTTCCGGGGGATTATTGCACATCTCGGGTAGTTGAAGTCGTCCAGCATTTTGGCTTCATGCCTCATAGCACTACCAGAGACATGTTATAATCGTCCAGAAATGCACTGCCTGTTGCAAATTATGGCTCTAACCAAAGTGTTCAATCCATTATACATGTACTCGAAGTGTACAGTTTAACCAGGTAGTGTAATGTGCATGCATTAAAAAAAACCTTCTAAATATGGGAGTGTTCAGTATGCTTTTCTACAAGGTGGCGAGAATTTTCCTGCCCATCCAGAACAGCTTTAGAAAGTCCTTCCAAGTTTGCAGTTTGTCATGTGCTTCTCCATTTAATGACCTCATTTTCGTTTTCTTTGACTTTTCTCTCTTTTCCTTTTCTTTATTTTTTTGACTCCTTATTTTGTGATTCTGACATATCTGAATGGGCTGTTTGGGCTTTTTGTGGTATCCCTGAAGAATCCTGCATGTCTTCAGGCAATCAAACATGGGATAGAATTATAGCAATTAGGTGTAGAAGATGGCTCAAGTAGTATTCAAGACTGAACAGAGAAAACTGAAGGAAGATCATCACTAAAATTCTAGGACAGTTACTACTTTGTTTCACTAAATTACACTCTACAGGCAAAGGTTTTCCCATAATGGATCTATACTTGATCTAAATATTCATATAAATATCAATTTTAAATGCAATGATAGGATTAGGTGTCATCATTTCCTTGTGTCATTTTGCATGGGAGATCCCTGTAGGGTCTCCTGTTTACCTCCTGTACGTATTTTTCTGCTGTTAGCTTGCTCTGTAACCTGCTGTCCTGCACTGTGCTCTCTCACCCCAGTGAGCAGACGTCTCAGCCTGATGCTTTCATCAGTCCTGTTGTTATGAGCCCTGGGATCGTTAGCTGAGCAAAGCAAGGCATTTCCAACAAGAAGGGGTTAAGATAAGGGCAGCCACACGCACCTTACGTTGTTTCTTTTTCCCAGCCTACTTGTTTTTGTCAGATAGAATGACAAGCAGAAAGCAAATTACAATGTTTTCCAGATATTAACTGTAATATTATGTCTTCTTCCTTGTGGGCAGTTCGGCCCCGAATGGCAGGCTGCCCATCGTAATGCACAAGGACACTGCTTTTCTGGGAGGCTGTGTCAGATAAAGCAGTTGGTTTTTCTGAAAGCCAAGACTTTTTTTTCTCCCTCTCGAGTGGAGTGAGACCTTATCAGCACGTAAACACAGCCTGAATGGCAACACAGATACCTGTTTTGCCTCGTGTTCTGCTTCCTCAACAAAGCTTATTTCTCACGTGGATATTGAAATAATAGCTTTCAAGTTTGAAAGTATGCTCGTTTGTGCTGCAATTATTAAAATCTCAATTAGGACACTTTGCTTGCTATCGAGGCTGAGGTTTACAGAGCAGCCTGGGGAGCTGCCTGCATGCAGCTCTGTCTGTAGCAGCAGATTAACTGTGTGTGTGCTCTCTGATGCTGAGACTAATGTGCACAGAATAGTCTGCGTCTGTATTATTTTCTTATCCTTAGAATAGGGTGACTGTCTCTCAGCTGTCTCCTGCAAGTGGTTAAGGTCTCTGTGTACTCTGTGCTTGGCCTGGGCAGCTCAGGTGTGAAAGGAATTTCCAGGGCCCAGGGAACGTCTTAAGTCTCAAGTCATAGTGTCCAAGGCTGCTCTGAATGCTGAGATCTTACACCTTGGCCTTCGTAGCAGCCTAATGCTCTTATCTGTTGTCTGACCTGGAAAAATACGTCCCTTCCACAGCCTGTGGCTGGGACAGGTTCCCTCTTTGCTAGGTAAAGCACTGCTGGAGGGCCGGGCCCAGAGAGTGGTAGTGAATGGAGTTAAGTGCAGCTGGTGGCTGGTCTGAGTGGTGTTCGCCAGGGGTCAGTAATGGGGCCTGTCCTCTTCAGTATCTTTATGATCTCAGTGAGAGAATTGAGTGCACCCTCAGTCAGCTTGCAGATGACACCAAGTTGGCTGGAAGTGGGCATCTGCCTGGGGGTAGCGAGGCCCTACAGAGGGATGTGGACAAGCTGGAGAGCTGGGCTGAAGCCAACAGGATGAGGTTCAACAAGGCCAAGGGCTAGGTCCTGCACTTTGGCCACAACAAGCCCAGGCAATGCTACAGGCCTGGGGCAGAGTGGCTGGAAAGCTGCCTGGCAGAAAAGGACCTGGGGGTATAGGTTGACAGTCAGCTGAACATGAGCCAGCAGCGTGCCCTGGTGGCACTTCAATTCTGTGATTAATAAAGTGTGGAAGATACAGTCTTCTTCAAGGTCTGTGTGGTTCTGTCACATTAGATCCCCTTCAACAGCATTCTGTATCTGATGGATGTTTTTTAGGGTGATTGAGGTTTTGTAGGGTGGTTATTATTATTAAAAATGGAAATAAAGATCACGGTCTCTGGTATACCCCAGTGTGCTCTGTATGTTTGTTATAAGTTGTCAATATACCTGTATATTTACTCTGTATTTTTGTTATGTGTCACTGATAGTCAGAAATCTGTTCTAGAGCTTCTGTTGGGTTTGGATTTGGGCACTGGACATCTATTGCATATACCTGTAAGGTTTTTTCACAGTTCTTCTGTGCTCTGTGTCTCTGTAACGAAGTCACAATGCTTGGTGTGTGACATCAAAGGCTGTTGCTGTGAGAATGAGTGTAATTTAGCAAACAATGACTGCATTGTATGTGTAAGCAGGGAAGGAGAAGGCAAGTTATAAAACAGAACCTTTTTTATTTAAACAGCAATGTTTTAATAACCAGCAGATTTTATTTTTTTTTTTAAGGGCTGGAAAAATAGTTAAAAGATAAATGTACTTATGTTTCAATGTTGTGATTTTTTGACAAGTACAAAAGTTCATTTCTGCATATTAAAATAAAAAATGCCCTTGAATTTCAGGCAGGATCCTGAGAGAGCTATTGCCATGCCCAACCAATGCTCGTGGTGCGATAGCTGTACTACAAAGGGCTCCTGTGTATTTCGGGAGTCAGGATATAGCACTCTTCTGACAGAAAATGCCCTGTAATGAAGGTGAAGCTTAGACATTATTTATTCCAAATACGAGATCTTTCCATCTGCGAGTTTATAGAGGCTGAGAAATTGTTGAATTTGGAGATTTGCAAATACAAATTACAAGCTTGACTCTGAAAATATTCCCTCCTGGAAAACAAGCCCCGTTCCCTCTTGTGAGCATTATTCTTGTGCACATTCGATTGGTACAGAAGGCGTTTCTAAAGCAGATGACTTTGCTCATAAAGACCCAGCACCACCCTCTTCTGGAACGAAGCAACTGAAACATTTCAGTCCTGTCCTTGGGTACATCAAGAAAACAGGCTGTCACTTGTGCTGCATTATGGGGAGTATTTTTGAGTCTCTTACCAGGTCCACTTCCTAGGCTGCAGCAGGTTAAAGTTAGAGCTGTGCATACTTTCAGAAGCCCAAATCCAAATTAAGCCTGGCACGCCTCCAGAAATGGCTGGAGCTAGCAAATTTAAATCATTTTCAAGTTGGAGCTGTTTTTTTCTGGGCTTTATGTCATCACTTATGAGTTAATACTGAGTAAAAACCTGGTTGGATCTTATTTAACCTCTTTTTGCATCCTGCCTTGGTCTAGAGACTTTCTTCCATACGTGTGACTTGTTTGCTGATGGGATTATCCAGTGTGCTGAGTATGCACAATTGTAAAGCTCCTATTTTGAACGTTAATAGGGCATCAATTGCTGAAGTTTTTTGTTTGTTTTTTTTTTTAAAGTGGTTCTTAATACATTTTCAAGTAAATAAATGATATTTTCTGCATTGTGTTTTCAAGCATTTCAGGTGTTAAATGATAATTTTAAGGTTAATTACCAATGTGTTAGGAAGTGCTGTGCTTCTGTCTTAGGATCCATAGTAGATAAAAATTTTCCTCCTTTCTGTTTTTTGTGGGGGAACAACTCCTGTGTTGGGGGAATGATTTATGCACAATATGTTTACAGGTGAGATCACTCTTACGCCTCAAATCAGAAAATACCTTATGGATACCCAACTTTATGCATGGGGATGCCTATTATGAAGTGACATGAGAGGCTGTGGAAAAGGGGGGCTGTGATTGTATAATGGGCATCTGAGGAAACAAGTTTATTGCAGTAAAAAGTAGGTGCCTGGTTAGAACCTGACCTTTGCAAGAACTGTCCAAACATTTACTCTCTCTCACAACACCCTCATGAAGTAGAGAATAAATATTATCCCACTGTTATGGAACAAGAAGGGGAGCACTAAGAGGGTCTGGATTAAAAATCAGGAATCTGTGGCATGCAGTGGCTTGCTTAATCCATTAGGCCATGGTGTTTGGGCTGCCAATAATCCCGTGCTCTGTAAATGGGACAAAACCTTTAAAATACCAATTCGTTTAGATAGGCAGGAGTTCAGTTCTCCTTGCTAAAAACAGAGATGAAGCCATTGCACGTCACGATTGCCAAACTTGGAGGATTTTTCCACCTCCATTTCAATAAGGATTGCTCTTGAAGATAGTGGTACATCAAAGCCCTTCTTCTGGAGTTAAGGAGCTTAGAAAAAGAGGTGATATTTCCATTTGATACAGATTTCCATCCTGAAAATGTCCAAGTGGCCAGCATGTCATTTCTGTATCAGAATCTAAATTTGGCAGCTCCAGTGGTAGGCCTGCTTGCTACAAGTGGTGATACCCCATGGGCTCACAGCAGTACTGAGACCTAGCAAGAACAGTAGTATGTTGAGAAACATTAAATTTGATAGGCAAAATGAGAGGAAATAGTATTTTGCCAGTGTACATTGTGGTGGGGTTTATTTGAGGTGGAAGAAAAGAGTGATCCATTTTGTTCTTGACTAATGCTGTTATGATCTATGCTACATGTACGGATATATGTGTGTGTATACTTATATGTAAACTTATTCAGCTTTGGGACAACGTATGCCAAAAATCCCATTTAAAACCAAATTTCATTTAGAATCTGTATAAATAGCAGTCTCCTATAGCTTTTCTGTGGACTCTGTTGACGTGCTTAGCTGTTAAATAATCATTACTTTAGCCTTAAATTACCAAAGCACAGCGTTAGGGAAGCAGTGCTGCACGTGTAATTTATCTTGGTGAAGGGCTGTATCACATTTGCATGCAGTAAGTTAACATTGGTTTTATACAGAATGAAATGTATGGAGCATAGATATATATTTATATGATTTACAGCAGTTCCCTGTGAGGGTCTGTCACCTACTAGTTGAAGTGAGGCTGGAAAGCTCTGTAGAAATGACAAAGACTATGACCGTTGTCTATGCCAAACTACAGTGGAGCTGAAATGATGCAGGACAAGAGGGCAAATGCTGAGAACTGGAAAAACAGAAAAACAGAGCAGCATGAAATGTCAAACCACATTTTTAAGGCGCTTTTTTACTATATTTCCATAAATGCATGAGGGAATTATGTTGCAAATACTTGAAACTGTTTATTTTCATTTTTGGCTTGATTTTCTAGCGTTGAAAAAACCATGTCTAATGATCTCGAGCATTCTTAAAGAAAAAAAAAAATTATATTTTACATAATGGTTTGCATGTGTGAGTTCCCTCTGGCAGGAGCACTATAATTAGCCTGTCGTCTCTTCAAGAAGAGACTATCTGTCTTAAAGATGCAACAGCAAGTCTTGGCTGCTAGAGCTAGCAGCAGAACGCTGTGATTTTGTTAAAAGATAAACATGATCCCTTTTCACTTATTCATCTTTCTCCTCTTCCTGCTTCTTTGGCTCAAAGCTGGCCTGGAGAAGCAAGGACAGCTGAGTACAAACAGTTTTCTTCCTTCCTCGTTCAGCAAACCATGGTGAAAGATCTTGGCTTCTTGACATCAAAAACTTTGCTTCAACTCAACTTGGAACTGTTTGGGCAGCCTTTCAAAACTGAAAAGGTACAATAAAAGGGGTCTGAACTTCCTGTTTTACTCGTAAAGTAGCAGATTCAGCTAAGGCACGCTTTCCTTTGGGATTGTCTATGTACTGCCCAAGAGACACGAGGATGTGGAATATTATTTCTTTGCGCAACTTTATTGTAGCTATTAAAAGACAATCAACTAGACTAGGGTGGTGGCAGACAGCGTTGTGTGTTTCAGCCTTTTGCGGTCTTGTTACTAAAGGAGAGTAATTTCGGTAGAGAGACTCTACTGCTTTTGGGTAGCCATGTGTGCCCTTGATCAGAGCAGGGGGAAGGAGAAGGAAAACTTAAAACCACCACAGAGTCAGAAAAATGTAACTGGTTGGAGCTGGCATCGCGGCGCTGGCGTGTGTTAACTCTTGGTATTATCATGCCTGAGGTTTCGTTTCCAGCATGGACAGAGAAAACTGTAATACAGGAGGTGATCATGTGTGGCATCTTTCCAGGCCCAGCTGGTTACACTAGCAGGGACTGTGTGAGAAGGTGAGGTTTCCAGTAGGGACAGGAGCATATCAGATTTCATTCCTAAGGCTGCCATGTACGTGTGCCAGTCCATCAGAGAATGTTTTGATGTGTTGCTGAAAGCTAACTGCAGCGGTGAGGGTGATTCTCCATGGATGACAATATGTGGACCAGGCTCCTTAAAGATCCCAGTCGTCAAGTTCTTTGACCTGTGCCACATCCAGTTATTCTTTCTCTTGCTTTGTGATCCTTCTGCTTGGTGCTGTCCTTCTGCCCCACTTCTGTGTAGCATAGTTTGTCTGAACGGTGTAATTTTCTTTTCTTATTCCTTACAACCTTTCTCTCCCCACCCCTCTGCTTTCTTGATCCTTTCCTTTACCAAATAGCCAGAGATTTTCTCAATTCTCAGTTCCTATGTAAGCTGTAATTTTGTTCTATTATGAGTGAGCACTGCTACTGCAGGCCTGGAACTGATTACTGTTTGCATTTATCCAGCATCACCAGCCAAAGAGTCAAAGACCAAAGCAACTTCTCGGAACCTACAAAGGTTTTAAAAATTACCTTGTTATTCGTTTCAGATCCCTCCATTTGTTGGGATTTTTAAATTTTTAAATCTTCTTGTTGGCAACCCTCCTCAACCGTCCCAAACCCGAAAATGTCATTTAAAATTAGCGCCTGTTTGCAGTCTCGGACATCTCGAGAAGTCATTGATCAGATGATCATGAGCTCTGTCTGCTCTTTTCTAGAGCATATTTCAAAACTCTGCATTCACAGACCTTTGGTGGGAGGCTCAGAGCAAAACTTTGTGAGTTCTGTATTGTTTCTTGGCCCAGATTGGAAGGAATGCTCCCTGCCGTTCTTTTTTTAGGAATATTTCAGTACTTTAGTTCTCATACCAGAGAGGATAAATAACATAAATGAATAAGTAAATAAATAAATAGTCCATTGAAAAGATGGAAATAGTGGATGGAGGGAGGGGAATTTGTTATTTTAGATTGTTGTCTTTTTATTACTTTTTTCTTTCAGTCAGAAGAGAACTAAAGAGAAGTTTGTGCTTTCCTTAATTTACGTGCTAAATTTTCTGGTTTTCCAGTTCATAAGAGTTGCATGCTACTACTCCGTCCTGCAAAGGTGGAATAATTAAGATTAATGCTGTATAAGAGGTTGCCCTGGGCAGTCTCGTAGCTCTTCTGCCTCTGAGCTCCTGGCAACGGCTGCATACAGGAAGCCTCATTTGAGAGAGGGAGAAAACCATCATGATCTGAGACCGAAATAGTTCTAACTTTTGCTGTGTCAGTGCCTTCCCTGCAGAGCTCTGCCTCTGTAATAAATCTTGGTTTGCCATGAAACTCCCATGCACTGACCTTTGTACTCTCCAGGAAGTTGCATCAACAAAAAAAATACATATTTTTTGAAGTGACCATTGATCTAGCCATCTTCTTGCTACTCTTCACTCCTTTCTTGGTAGTTTTTGTCCCACACGGAAACATTTATTTCTGAGGATGGCACGCTGGTCTGGCAGATTTCAAAGCCACAGTAAAAACAGCTTTCGTAAGTGATCTTGTTTGGAATGACGTGTCTCATTTTAAGCCTCCTCCATGCTTAGCTGACCTATATCTCTGGACTGGGTAAATGGGTGTGAGTTCTGAAGTTGTTTCCCTGTTCTTCCCCCCTTGGCCAGTGTTTGGAAGTTGCTGATAGGAAGCAATGGATTGAGACCGCTGTCCTTGTGGTCCCTAAAATCTATTGCTATACGTTGATCTGGAATGTTTTGCTGTTTCTTAGTTCAGATTTGTTGTCCTTTCTCCATCTCAGTGTCTCCACTCATCTTTTCCCAGCATTCTTCCTTACCACGTTGTCTCCAAGTTGGTCTTCTCAGAAAGGGCCAGGTGAATTAGTGCACAGTATCTGCTATTTCCTAGACACAAGTATATCACTGAAAAACAAGGAACTCTCATTTTTTGGTTGCATCACTGGTATTGTTCTTCAGGTTATGGATTGATAGCCATCTGTTGTTCAACTAAATTCCTTCCTCCTTTACTGTCATTACTGTTATCCTGAAATTATTCGTTACATCTCTTTTCCTTTTTTTCCTCTTCTCTGGTGCTGCTGGCACAAGACTCACTAAAGTCAACTGGAATTGGACTGTGACTGTTTCTGCAAGATGTACAAACAGGAGCAGATGTGTAAAAAAACAAAAGCATAGTGCTGACCTAACGTCCACCCTGAGAGCATTTCCGTGGGTTTTGCTTTCAGTCAAGCATGAGGGCCAGCCTGGCCCTGCTGAGTGGCTGCTGGGCAGTGGTTGGAGTGCAACTTCTGATGTGGTTTTATCCAAAAGGAGTCCGGTTAGCATGCACAGAAATCACACCATGGTGCAAACTGATGTGCACTAAGTGGGGATGAATGGAAGATTTGTTTTGAAACAGCATCTCTGATACAAGCTAAAATGCTTCTGTGGGTGTATCCTCTTGTACTTGACTCAGTGATGTCACTAAATCCAGTGAGGGGTCTACCTGGATCAGGTGGTACTTAAATATTGTGGTGCTTGTGGTCAAAATCACAGAATTGTAGGGGTTGGAAGGGACCTCTAGAGGTCATCGTGTCCAACCCCCCTGCCAAAGCAGCTCCCCAGACCAGATGCTTCTTAATGTCCTGATTGGACACGTTATTTCCACATTAAAGTTGGCACTGTAGTAGAGAGAGTCATCATTGCTGATCAGATAACTTGCATTTATGTAGAGAAGTAATAGCAGAGAAATTCAAGTTAGAAATAAGGCTCAAGGAAGTGGAACAAACAACAGAGGGAAGTTCTGCTTTGTCTAGTTCAAGTTGACTCCAAATGGAGGTCAAATGAATTTCTGGAAAATATGCTTTTGTTAATCTGGTTACTGGCCAAAACTAGGGGCAACTGGCTGGAATTCTGTGGTCTGTGGTACACAGGAGGTCAGGCTGGAGGATCTCATTTTTCCTTCTTCCTTTAAACTGTGTGAATGTGAGCAATCCTCCTTTACGGGATGCTTCTGGCCCTTGAAAACTGCAGGATCAAGCTGCAGTTACCAGTAAAGAACAGCGCTGTTCTGCCATTAAATTAATTTCTTAATTGTGGGATATCACATAACAGCGTTGTTGTATTCCGATTTATGATGCAAAGACAAGCTTTGTGTCAGCAAGGAAGAAAAAAGCACTTGCTGAAGGATTTAGATTAGGGCAGCTGTGTTTTGGATACTTAGACTTTGGTATTGCTTATCACAACTCAAATTCAAAATCAGAGCTGAAGGAGGGCTTTGTTTTAGAATTCCAGTGCCAGGAAGGTTAACGGGTTATTGACAGCTTTAGGAATGAAATGTCAGGGAGGAAATTAGAGCAAACATATCATAAGCCAGCACACAGCATGGCTGGTTTTAATAGACACTGCAGATCTTCTGTAGTAACGCCTCCATTAATAGTGCAGTTATCACTGTTTCCAGATGGTGTGATCATAAACACAGAGAGCTTTTTCAGGGACCTATAATTTATACTGATATCTTCCTCCTCTGGATTCACCCAGAAGGAAGGCAAGTGGTACCACAGCCCACCCCAATGGTTTTCTTATCTTTTT
>VXAB01011358.1:250673-264277 GCA_013399175.1 Odontophorus gujanensis | reverse complement strand
CGGACAGAGTGCATCCATCAGTTGGTGTGCATGGCTGGAGGGCCTCCACCCAAACACCACCACCCTCAAGGGACCTCTGAACCTCAGAGAATTCCTCTCCTTCCAGAAGTACCATCCCATGTCCTCAGGGAGATACTCATTCCCCCCGTGAAAATGTTTTACTGAACCCAATGGGAGAGTAGAGATGCTGGGGCCTCTGCCGTGTGCGTTCACACAGTGACTGCAGAGGGTGTGGGAGGAGAGATATGTTGCAGAATGCCATTAGGTGCTCCTTTTTGGTACAACAATTTCAACAGTTTCAAGAAATGAATCTGAGTATATCTTTTTTTTTTTTTTTTTCCCCCCCATAATTTATTTCAGAAANCTCATTTACCAAAGAAGCCACCCACAGCCGAGCTCCTAATGCGCTCAGCATGTTTCAGCAGTGAGGTCCTAATTGCACACTGTCGGGAGACGGTGAGCAGGGCCGCGATCACACAGCCCACGACCGCGGATCTGTTATTGCTCACAGATGACCAGATCATTCCTGTTACCAATTGCTTCCTTCTCTCATCCACTGTGCAGATACCAAGTAAATCTGTTCTTCATAGTACTTTCTTTTCCACATCCTCTTGCTTAGATCTTGCTTGAATGGGATAAATGTGTCATTGCTTTGACATGGCCGGCGAAGTCTAATGTTGAAATGCATTCCCGTTTAAGGAGGGAGGATCTTCCTGTGATTATCACCAATTACAAGCCAAGTGTTAACTGCTCAAAGGAATTAGCTGCTCTGCCTTATGTTTTTTTTTTACAGGCACGTTGCATTCCCTGTACAAGGAGTGGGGCAGCTTGCATATAATTAAAGAACAACTTTTAATTTCCTAAATTGTAAATGCTTCCTGTCATCAAAAATCGAGTAAGTGTATCAATACATGCCTGGATTAAGGCTCAAATATGAGATGGGTCTTTGTTTTGAAGGGTAAGCACGCTGAGCTTTCACACGGCATTTTTTCAATTTGGATTAGATCTTGGCCTTTAGAAGTTCAGTAGGGACTAGAATGCGTAGTTTGATTTGGGGCTATTTCCAGTATGAATACCATAAAACCTGGTAGTGTATAATAACTTATTCTGCTGCTAAAGTATTGTTTTTGCTGGGTAAACTGCCTCCACGCTTGGATGTTTTTTTTCCAGTGAGCAGCAGAAATACATGTGGAAGATCGATTGGATGTCAGTCTAAAGCCTAATCCGAGGTAATTTATTCAGTTTTACCTGAGAGAAAGCTCCAAATATGTGTTCTTCTGTTTTTAATCAGTCCAACTACAATTGATTCAACTTTTGCCTGAATAAGGAATGAGTAAAAACTGAGCGAGAGCCTCAAGATTTGGCTCCTATTCATTAACCTCAGGGCAGATTTCATTTTGTATGATTTTTAAGCTATTAAAACGTTGGTTGGCTTCCATTTGAGCTCAAATTCCTAATATCGCCAAATAATTATGTGTAGATGATGAAATGAAAAAACAGGCCTGTAGTCTCTGAACGCACATTTCAGTCTGGGTGGCTGAAATGGCTCATAACATTCAATGCATGAAAATGGGGTGGATTGAATAAATTAGCAGAATCACAAAAGGAAACCACTATAGGAAATAGTTTTACACGTGTAATCACTGAAATACTCTAGTGAATGTGTCAATCTGTGCTAAATAAATATATTTGTTTATAGACATGCTCTGTATTAGCTTCCACTCTTTCACAGCACTTTGCCAAACAAAATCCCACTAGAAGTAGGATGTTCGCACCCGAGTAGGAGTTTCTTGGATAAATATTTTTTCTATATTGAGACCAAAACCACTTCTACAAATTTCAGACTTTGATTGAAATAGTATATTTNTTTTTTTTTTTTCCCCCTCATAATTTATTTCAGAATAATACTCTCTCCTCCTACCCCGTACCTGCCAAGTTCAGTGTTCATTTCTGTACCTCTGGTATTTTTACCATTACAATGGGAGATACAACGTAATGGGAATAACAGTTACTGGATAACATGTAGTATTTCCAAAGTGCCATCTATTAGCTCCATAATCAATCAATCCTCTAACCAGTCTTAAGTGAATGATGGTATTTCTGTTTCAAAGGCAGGGGAAATTGAAGCACAGCAACATTAAGTGGTTTGTCTGAGGCCACACAGCAAGTAAGTGTCAGAGCTGGGAGCGGAGCCCAGCCCTGGCTCCTGCCCTTGTGCTCAGACGACTGTACCACACCATACTGTTTCCAAATAAATTCACTAAAAATCATATGCTGAGCTCGTGAGCAGCGGAGGCTTTGTAGGGGCAATTTAACCCTCTGCTGTCACGCTCGACATTAAAAAAAATTTTCTCCTGCAGCAAATATTGAGAAAAGACATCCTTGGAGAGGGTGAGCCATCCAGGTTATTTCAAAATGAATTGTACCATGTAGCAAGTTGAAAGAATTTTCATTAGTAGAGGTAAATTTTCATCTAGCAGTGCAGTGAACAAGGCTCTGTGGTGCCCTTCAGGGGTTTCAGCACCTATCCACACCTAAAGACTTTTCCATCCATCTTTCACCACTCTATTTCCATTCAGTTAAGCATCCCCTCTGTCACCAGGGTCCAAAAGGCTGTATCCAAAGAGATCTGGGGCATACTTTGCTAGCATCATGTCACAGGTGGTGGTTGTGGCCCACCAGACCCAGGTCTAACCTGCTTCTTGGGGTGAGAAGTAAGGCAGGAGCCCCACTTCAGGTTTTGCAGCCTTGGCGGGAGGGATTCTTCTCCCTGGCTGACCCAAGGGCAGCAGTTGGGTCTGGCTAAAGTCTCAGGAGACAGTTTTGTTCCAGTGGGAGAGGCAATGTCTTCTGTTCTTGAACAATTAAAAAGGGTTTCTTGCTCTCAAACAAATAAAGCCTATTAAAGTTGGTGGCCATTGATGGGAAGAGCTTTGCAAAAATATGTTTGTTTTGCAAAGCTGGCTGCCAAGTGTTGTTTTATAGTTCCATTTTTCCTTTCTTTCTCCACTGTTTACAATACCCTCTGAGAAACTTAAAATGATCCTTCTCTCCCTACCAATTTTGTTCTTTTTTTTTCTTTTGGCAGACTTCAGTACCCCACTCCCACACCCCAGTTCTTGCTGCAACAGAAGCCATAATCCTTTTGCCTTGTTTTTCTTTCTTATAATTATCAGCCCAGCCCTGAGAGCAGTCTTTGCTAGTTAAGTGCAGCATTGCAAATTTGGCAAAATGAGCTGAAGGTCAGCAATAAAAGCCCTAGATTTTGTTCTCCTTCCACTGGCGGTGTCACACTGAGGTGTCTGAGAAATGCATTTGGGCCCGATTTGTCAGAGATCCTGCATTTCCACCAGCCTTGAGAATGTCATTATTCCCAGTACAAGAGAGCAGCAATAAAAGTTGGGTATTTCAGACCTACACAGTGTTCTTTAACAGGCTTGGATGATACATCCTGGATATATCCCCATCCTGGACACAGCAACACTCTTTTATGTGATTACTGAAAAAAAAAATTTACACCATTGGCAGTTAAAAGCAAAACCATAGCCCAGGTCTGACTTTGCTGGAAAGCTTTTTGCTGCAGGCTGTTGAGGGATGGTTTATTGAGGCAGTGCTTTCATCAGTGCTCGGGGTATGTGGTCGCGCTGCGGAGCTCAGTCCCGCTGCTGGACAGCCAGCGCCCGCGCTGTGGGAGCACACCTGCACCATTCACTTGTTCTCTTTGCGTTTCTCACACCTAACCTGTGATTCCCCACGGACTGGCTGCGTCGTGAATGGTGCTGTGATTCTAGAACAGCCGCTGCTGTTTGGATAAATGGATGATGTCGCTTGTTGTCCAGCCCCATCAGAAATGAAATCCAGGCGATTTCTTGATTACGACATGGGAGATCATCTGGGGCTAAACCTGGGTGTTTACACGTATACATTTGGGATTTGTTATTCATTACTGACCACTTACTAGACATTATATACATAAAATGTTCCCTCACTCTCTTGAGTAATATCAGACATCTGTGCTTTGGCTACTGATTAAAGATGGGTTTTTGTAGAGCTGGAGCCTTCGGTGCTATTGTTTTGGAGAGAGAGTTAGCCATTCTATTTCTTTTGTAATGTGTATATTCTTGTAATAAAGAGAGTTTATATCCACACAGATTTATTTAGGCCTAAACAGAAGCAGCTAATACTAAACAACATGCGGATTCTCTTTTTTAAACAATGTTGCTTATACTTTTCCTCTCTAAACTAATTATTGTTTTAATCTCTAAACAAGCTGACACTTCTTTGCATGTGGTTTGTCTGTGCAGGCTGGGAAAATTAGAAAAATAACCTTCTAATCGCAGTGTTTTTAATGGAGATGTTTTTTTATGTATAAAGAGCTATGAATGTGTCCACAGTGACTTGTTTGATATTATGGCGGGCTAATGAAATTTCAGAGTTAACATTCCACAATTAAAATGGAAAGAAGGCACCAGGAGAAAGGGAGCAGATTTAAAATTAGAGAATCTTTGTGTTTTATGGGTTCCAGGTTATTTGGAATGGAATGAAAGTTAACGCTACATCCTTTTTTCCATTCTGCCAGCCAGTGTCTGATCCAAGAATGTCTCTTGTTTAAAGGGCAGGGCTCCCTCCACTGTTCTTAAATAAAGGCTTTCACTGTCTGAGATCTAATCCTCTCTGATTTTCACAGTAACATTGTACGACTGCGCGAGGAGAATTATTTAATGAAAAAACGTTTTGCATATGATTCCCCTATCGTAAGCCTGTTCAAGTCATATGGTTCGATTTACATTTATGCAAATATCAGAGAATAGAGTAAAATTACCAAAGGGAGAAAGGACCGGAGCATGTCACAAACAAGATGTGCCTATTTGTATTTATGTTTGCTAATGAAGTTCAGCCATGACTTGCTCTTTTATTTTTATGTCTGTCTGCCATTCCACTTCGTGTGCTGTAATTAAACCACTTGCCCACACACATACAAAAGGACAGCAAAAGAGGGAGACTTCAAGTTTCAAAAATGCTGCTCGGAATTTGCTTCATTGTCCCTCGCCACATCCTTATCTCAGAATTGGAGAGGTTATGGATTTGTAGAGTGGATTATTAGGTGGATAAGGAATTGGTTGGATGGTCATACCCAGAGGGTTGTTGTCAGTGGCACTATGTCCAAATGGAGGCCGGTGATGAGCAGTGTCCCCCAGGGGCCTGTCTTGGGACTGGTACTCATCAGTGTCTTTATCAGTGACCCAGATGATGGAATTAAGGGCACCCTCAGCAGATTTGCTGATGACATCAAGCTGAGGGGTGTGGTTGATATGGCAGAAGGAAGAGCTGCCATCCAGAGGGACCTTGGTAAATTCTAAAGGTAGGCCCTTNTAAAGGTGGGCCCTTGTGAACCTAATGAGGTTCAGCAAAGCTAAGTGCAAGGTTTTGCACTTGGGTCAAGGTAATCTCAGGTATATACATATGTATAGAGACTGAGAGGAGAACCCCTTGAGAGTAGCCCTGATGAAAAGAGCTTAGGTGTCCTGGTAGATGAAAAGCTGAACACAAGCCAGGCTCTTGCAGCCTGGAAGGCCAACAATATCCTGAGCTTCATCAGAAGAGGGATGACCAGCAGGGACAGGGAGGGGATTGTTCCCCTCTGTGCACTCTGCTCTTGTGAGGCCTCAGCTGAAGTATTAGATCCAGGTCTGGGGTCCCAGTATAGGACGGATGTGGAGGTATTGGAGCAGGTCCACAGGAGGGCCACAAAGATGATCAGAGGGCTGGAGCCTCTCTCCTGTGAAGACAGGCTGAAGGAGATGAGTTTGTTCAGCCTGGAGAAGAGAAGGTTTGAAGGGAGACCTCATTATGGCTTCCATTATTTAAAGGGAGATTATAGATAGGAGGGAATTTCCATGGGTGGGTATATAGGACAAGGGGAAATGGTTTTAAACTAAAGGAGGGAAGATTTAGATTAGATGTCAGGGGGAAGGCTTTCTCAGAGAGAGTGGTGAGGTGCTGGCATAGGCTGTCCAGTGAGGCTGTGGATCCCCCATCCCTGGAGGTGTTTAAGGCCAGGTTGGATGGGGCACTGGGCAATCTGACCTAGTACCTAATCTGGTGGTAGGAGATTGGAATATGGTGATCCTTGAGGTCTCTTCCAACCTAAACCATTCAGTGATTCTATGAACTATAATCCAGGTTTTATCATCTCTAAATGATACAGAAGATCAAATTCTCCAGTGATAGGAAATTCTGCCTCACCCTTAATGCAGGTATAACTGCAGAATTAAACCAGTGGAAGATCTGGTGAAATAAACTTCAGTGTCTGGGATGTCCACTGGAGATTTTACCCTAGATTTTCCAAAATTTATCCCAGATAAGAATTTAACACATAACAGCCCACTCAAATTCACAGCTGTTTCTTTTTCTTGCCAGAATTATTCTTTCTCATCATGCTGCAGCTGGGAAGTACTCTAAATTGTTAAGTGGAAACCAGTTCTAGTTAAGGTATCTTCAGAAGGCTTTGTTTTTTAATTTGACATGTTCCCAAATGTAGGAGTAGTCAAATCTTGTGCTTTAGCTCATGCTTGTTTCTGTAAATCATACCTTCAGTATACCTGTGTTAAAAAAAAATGATATGGTTTCTGCCCCATAAGTTGGCCCAACAGTTTTTTCCCTGAACTATCTCATTTCACATGACGTACTTTGGGAACGGGAGTTCTGCTGCATGGAGCAGTGCTTTGTGGTCCATCATAAAATCTTACCCTGTGCCACTGCAGGAGAGACATGGGGCTGAAACAGAGAGTAGAAAATAGATTGCTTTTCATGACATTTAAGGGTTTACTTCAGTATTAACAGCATTTTGTTCCAGATTGCTTTTTTACGTTGTTAGTTTTGCCTTCTTCCACCAAACCAAGGACAAAACATGATCCTGGTGTCAGTTGGCTGACAGAGATGAGCGCTGCTCATCTTTTCTACTTCATTGCCCCTTCTTTCAGGCTGTTAAAAAAAAAAAAAAAAAAAAGATTCAATAATGATAGCATTCCTTGAGAAGATTTTAAAAATATCAGAATCCAATATGCTTTGGTAACTTAGAAGGCACAACATTTTCAGGGTGGACTTCCTGGCACAAGAGGCAAGTAGATGAGGACTGATACAGTGCAGTGTAGAGATTGGGCTGACATGAGTTTGGGATTGCTGTGTTATTTGCAAATGTAAAAAACCATGAAGAAGTTCCTCAGTAGCCTGAAATGAAGAAAATGCATCCACATGGTGCAGAGATGGGCTGGGGTCAGGGCCAGGAAGTGGAGCACGTGGCAGCAAAATCATCATGCCTTTCCCCAGCATGGGAGCACATGGCAGGGGTGGAACTGGACAGTGAAGGTCAGTTGCTGCTTTCTTTTCAGTCCACCCTGCCAGGTTCTGGTTGTGGATAGCAGCAATCTGTCCTTCTAGTAATGGCAGAAAAAAGGGTGCAAAATATGATAGCAAGGAACCCAATGAGTTTCTATGAGCTAGACTGACCAGGTAAGGTTACATCAACTTTCCATAGCATGAGATTTGCTCTGGGGAGGTGGACTGCGGGATTTGTGCCAGCGAGGTGGTTTCCCACATCTAAAAGGTGGTCTCTTTCCCACCCATACACATAGAGGGTGCAGTAAGAGGCTGAAGGACCTTGAGCCATGACAGAACCATGACAGACAGAATACCCATCAAAGCACAGGCTGGGAAACAGTCCGTTTGGATAGAGAGCAAACACAAAATGTGGATGGAGTAGATACCTTTCCAAGCAGGGCTCCAGAAAGTATAGCGGGCTTACATTATCTCTTGACATTGGGCCATAGCAAGTATATACCAGCAAAATGGGTGCAGCTATGGCCTGCCATTTTGATTTCACATCAGGAGTCTGCATCATCCTCTAGCTCTAATTCTGAGACAAAGAATCCTTCTTTCCTCTAGAGCTGGCTACTTCCAAAGTGGCATAAAGCACCTAAAAGGCCAAACCACAGCCACGGTGAATGACTGTCACATCCATACATGCTCTCTCTTGCAAAGGCACGTGCGCGTCCAGGGCTTATAGAAAACTTCACGCTGTTTCTCCTCAGAATTCTTGGCATAAAAAGATATGTCTTTTAGTTTCATGAATTCGTTCAGCTGTACACATCTTTGCAATAAAGGGTATAGCTCAGAACTAGGGAGTGATTGTAGAACAGCTTTGCGATGCATAAACTTATTTTGGAGGTTAAGCTTTATTATCTAGTAGTGTATCAAAATAAGAAAGAAGTGTTATCTTGTTATGGAATGGGATGAAACGAACTTCCTCCTGTGAAATACTGACTTCCAAACCAGTTACCTTTAAGCTGAGGTTGAAGATAAAGATTGTTTCTGGGTAAAATGCTTCAGTTTATGGCTAAATTCCCTAATAATCTATGCATATATGAGAATGGCTTCCTCTGGCTTGGGACGGTGAAGTGTGTTGTTTTCATTATTGCTGCATTTCAAAATGGCTTCAGGAATTTTGTCGACCCTTTCCAGAAAAACTCCACTTCGGGCAGAGATTAAAGCAAAGGAAATTTCAGCCCGAGGGCAAATGTTTCACAAAGTTTAAAGTATGCGAAACAGGGAGTTTAGGAGGAAATAGTTCTCAATCCTAACTATAGCCACGCTAGCTATAATATATGGCTAAATATAGACTAGTGGGTGTGTCCAGCTTTCTGAAGGTGTTATCCTTCCTCCTCTAAGACTTGCTTCTGAAATGACCTTTCCAGGGTTATAACAAACCGTGTCGTACTGCCCGCGTTGGAAAATGTTAAGCAGCATTATTTCCCAGGTGAGCCCAGCCAAGCCCGGCTTTGCTCCGTGACCAAAATTCCTTTCGTAAAATTCAACCTTTTATCTTTCATGTGAATCCAGCTTTGGGTTCATTGATCTCCAAGCGAGCTGCACGATAGCCCTGGATATTTTGTTTATGTGTTAAAGGTTGTCACTTGGGTCACAAACCTCTGCAAAAATACCATGGTCAAAGAGCTGCAAACATTGCTATTGCTTTTGCATCAGCTTCGAAATGCCAGCCCTAATGGTCTGGGCAGGCTGCAGATCCAAACTCCCTTGGACTTGCTGCTTGTGGTTGTGGGAACGTGTTGGACGCATTCAGAATTGTTGGCTGGTCTGGTTTTGTGCATTTCATGTTTGGGTATAGAATCTTTGGATTTATTTTCTTTGTTTGCGGCGATACTGTCGTGTCTGATGAGTTGCTGTATCTCCCAGCTCATGTTACACATTTTGGCTTTAGTACTGTATGCTGCTAGGTCTGTGTAGTGAAGATGGGTGTTAATGTAAGGGATGCTGCAGTGAGCATCTTGTACGTGTTTCCTTTTCCATATTCAGTGTCTGCAAATGCACTCTTGCTGTTTTTGAAGCGGTTTCCTTTCAGTTCAGGAGAAATCCTGCCTGTGCACAAAGCTGTTACCCTTATTCTCTTCCAGTTTAACTCTGATATTGCTGAAATTCATTAGGAAATTGCTGGAGAGTAGCTGAAGCCAGCAGCTCTGTGTGGCACTGCCTCATGAACACCGGAGCTACAAAACACAGATCTGATGTCTGTAATTTCATTTTTGAAACTGGATGACTGCTGAAGGTGAACCAAATGAAGTAAAAGTACCAAAGCTCCTTTCCTGTTTGAAAATGCCATTAATATCTAAAAACAAAATACATTTTTAAAGCAAGAATATCCCCTTAAAATATAGAGTTTCCAATGTGCCTGGGTTAAAAAAGGCAGAGCTTCCTATATTGATTCAGAAGGAGATGTTAAAAATGCATGAAAGGTATTTTAGTGAGGCAGGGTCGCTGTTTCTTGTACATTTTTTCTCCTCTTTTCTCAAACACGGTTTAACTCTTGTGCTCCTTTATCAGTGGAAATGCTCCAACCCAGGTTACCATGTTCAGGATTCACATTATTTTGTACTGGCCAGAGTGTCTTGAAGATCCGTTCGGTTAGGTTGGCTTGGGATTACACCAGTGTCTGTTTACATAGCTTTAGGCTCATGCTACCAACCCAGCTTGGAAACCTGTAATGATCCAGTAATCTCTGGGCTATTAGGGCAGTTAGGTTAGAAGCAATTCTCGGGCACAGTGAATAGAGAACACATGCTTCTGGAGGACAAGCGGATTCGGCATAATAGCTTATTTTTGGACTCATCTATTTTGCAGGCAGTTAACAAAATAGGATGTTACATTTTTGCATATCTCTTGCTCTCCTGAAATAGAGTCACTAACCACTTGTTAACCACACTGATTTTTTAATCGTCGGAGTGGTTGCTTGCAGCTTCCCCACCAGAAATGTTCAGATTAAGCACACTATTAGATTGCAGCCAGAACAGCCTACAAAACAGGAAGAAAGCCTTGCCTCCCTCCCTGCCTTCTTCTCTTGTTTAAGTTGACATGATAATTCATTACAGATTTTCTCTTTCTTTGACAGAGTGCCTACCGCAGAAACGGGATGACTTTTCTCGCCTGCTAATATGGATGTGGCTGCAGCAACAGAAAAGGCAGCGTTACATTAAGGTGATTTTCTCTTCCCCTCCACGGAAGGAACAAAAAATCACAAGCTCCAATGTCTCCGCGTGGCAGTGAGTGGGCTGGTTTGTTGTGACTATCTGCTGGCTGACTCCGTCTCTCTTTCCAACCCCCTCAATCGTTATTCTTGTTTACTAGCTGGAACATTTAGCTAATTAATGGCAGGATGTTTGGGATAGCGTGTAGGTGGACAAGAATGCGGCTCGCACCAGTTTGATGTTTGCAGGGGACTTGCTGCTGTCAGCCCCTTTTGGAAAACGCCGTGTCATCTTTGCTCAGTTGTTTGGAAGCCTGTGAGCTTTGGTAGCAGTTTTGTTCTGTGAGGAAGGATGAGGCAGAAAGAGGCCAAAGATATTCTGGTGTTTTTTGTTTTTTTTTTAGACAATAGACAAAAGCCTATTTTCCAACTGGTTTTCCTCCAGTCATTTTTAGGTGGCTCCTGGGCAGCACAATGCAGTAAAGGGGCTTTCAGACAAGAGCAACATCAGAGGAGAGCTCGGGTAACCTACGCTTCATCCCAGCTTTGTCACACACCTGGCAGCAAAGCGGCCAGCCCCAAATTCTCAGCGCTGCCACCTCTCCCCGCTGCATTCCCACAGGGTCCCAACCCACCAGGAGAGGGCTCTGCAGCGATTGGGCACAAATCTGCCCCACTCCCTACACATATCCCAAAGTATCTGAACAGCCACGGCCACCTCAGCAGGCTTTGTCACCCCAGCAGATGTTTTCCCTGTCACTGACAAAGGTGGTGTTGCTGTTGGTTTCGACTGAAGAAGAAATACACCTTCACTGCCTTTCTGCATTGTAGCTCGCTTTGTTTGTTTCCAGATTCACTTTTTAAATCCCAGCCCCTCACTCTACAATTCTTCCCGTCCCCCCGCTCTTCCACCCTGGGCTGTCCTCACTGACGGATTCATTTCTTCACATAAAATCCGTACAAATATAGAGCTAACTGCAGGGAACTGAACCAGAGAGAAGGGCTTATGCCTCAGCCCATCCCCGGGATCTGCCTGTGTCCCTGGGGCAGCCCAGGGGTCTGCATCAGCTGCCCAGAGCGCAGGCTTCAAATCTGACTTAAACCTCAAATTAAGACGGAGCACTCAAGGGATCAAGGGGAGATCAGCAAAATATTACTTTTATATAGTGCAGCCGTCCTCCTCCTTTGTGCTGAGTATGTGAGGTCTTAACTTCTACTCCCACCGCATGGTATTGTGGTCATTTGTAAGTGGTTTTCTTGCCCAGCTCTCCTGGACCTGCTTGCGAAAGCTTTAGAAGTGTCTGTATTTTAAATAAACAGAAAAAGACCTCTTCTCTTTGCAACCAAAATGCTGCCAGCGTGAACTTTGTACGTCAAATATCACTGCCGTTCATCAGTTGCTTTTTTTTTCCCTCGTACCTGCTTACCCTTCTGTTTTCTGGAATTCATCTGTGTGCAAAGGACTGCGAGCGATGTGTACACCTCCGGGTATTAAACTGGGGAGGGGAGGGGGTAAGCTTTCTGATGTTCCATCTGTGCTTGTTGAAATATATGATTAAACTTTTCTTTTTATCATCATTCGTATTTTGGTTGGCATCCTTGATCACAGAAAATTATACGCTTGCCGTAAACATCCCCGACTTTTCGAAAGGACACCAGCATTTATTGTATTTGGTTTCGATCTGCAGGCATAGAGACAGAAGGGACCGATTCAGGCACCGGGTAATGGAATCAAAATTCCTTCCGTAACTGTATCTCTCTCAGATTTTTACATTTTAAAATATGCACAAGCAGGGAAAATCCTGGCACTTCGTTCTTACCGCTCTGCTCGAAGGCGCAGAGAATGAAGACTCAACATACATTGCTCTCGGAAATATGACAGGCCGTGTTTTTGTTGGTCTGCTGTGTGTTTGTCTATCTCGAGCTCCCTGACAGGCAATTATTTATAAAATCTGCATTCGCTCAACAAACCCATTTAATAACCTTTCGCTTCTCTACGTGAGCTGACCTGGGAGTAGAACAAGGTGGGTTATGTCTCCCTGCCCCATACTTGCCAGGTTATTCTTATAGTGGGAAGGAATAGCTTTTGCTCATCCTCGAGCTGTCTTGTGCTGGAGTGTGTCTGACCACCACCTTGCACGCTGCAGAGGCAGAGCTGTGTATTCAGCCTTGCACTCTTTTTTTTTTTCCCTCACAGTGTGTATAAAACTCAGTCTGAGATTGTACGAATGGCTGCATCCAAATGCCTCTGACCTCTCCTTCGTCAGGCTTTGTTCTGAGCAAGTGCAGCTCATTAGAGCACATCCCCTGTGAGGTCAGGCTGAGAGAGCTGGGGCTCTTCAGCCTGGAGGAGAGAAGGCTCCGAGGAGACCTTATAGCAGCCTTCCAGGACCTGAAGGGGGCCTACAGGAAAGCTGGGGAAGGACTTTTTATAAGGGCAGGTAGTGACAAGATGAGGGAAAATGGCTTTAAACTGGATGAGGGCAGATTTAGACTAGATATCAGGAAGAAATTCTTTACTGGGAGGATGGTGAGACACTGGAACAGGTTGTGGATGCCCCCTGCCTGGGAGCACTCAAGGCCAGGCAGGGTGGGACTGTGAGCAACCTGGGCTAGAGAGAGGTGTCCCTGCCTAGAGCATTGGAGTTGGAGCTAGGTGATCTTAATGGTCCCTTCGTAGTACATAAACACTTCTACTGGTAACTAAAGAATAAACAGATAGTGATATTTGTCACAAGTCTAACCACCAGGTGGAACTTACACTGTTAGAAAGGGGGAGGGTTTTGTTGTTGTGTTTTTGTTTTACTTTTTTTTTTGCAAATCCCCTTGTCCAAGGTTGGGTTTTTTAGACCTCTCCTATATATCCATAGAGAGGCAGTATGAGTGGGGAACCGTGGTGGCACACATTAAGTGCAGGGTTTTGTTCAGAGGGCACAGAGCCAGCACAGAGCAACAGAGCCATCCCTGAAGGAACTGAATGTAAATGTGATGGTTTAAATCAGGCCAGATGCCTCGCAGAACTATTTTGAAAGCTGTATCTTCTCATGAAGCTTCCCCCCCCCCCCCA